>CM050405.1:50370390-50672890 GCA_027580255.1 Therioaphis trifolii | reverse complement strand
CCCAACCAGCACGTGTGTTTGCGGTCGCAAAGGCCAATCATTTCAACGCGCCCCTTAAGGCTCATTTACGAAAGATCCGAGATTGTGTTTCGAGATCGTTTTGCGCACGTTTCCGACCCTTACGGTTAACTACGACAAAACTGGTCTGTCTGAAGATAAGCGTGTCGCGCGATATTAGACGCGTAGACTTGTCGTTTATCGAAAACGTTTGTCCGGTTAGTATATTATTTAAAGAAAACATGGCTCGCCAAGACGAACAAACGGAATCAAATTTGAGTCAATTCTATTCACTTAAAAAGAAAGAAACGCACACAGCAACCGTATAAAATCAAAGTTTCTGCTGATTTTATTTTATTTTACTAACGATGGACCGTGGTCTAAAAGTTTTAAAAACCATCAATGGCATCTATATGATAACCTAATGGTTTCTATATAGAACTTTTAGAGACAAGATATCTGTTTTACGTTTTATTTTCTAAAATCGGTAGTTTTTGTATGAAAAATCCAAAAATAACACGCGTTTGTATCCTTACTAATATAACAGTCATTCCGACTTTTTTTCGTGGACTCGGAAATTTAAATTTGATTCTGAATTTAATTTATGAAGTGATAACATGGATATGTTTTTATGAAATTTTAATGCTTGAAAATCAAAACTTATAACACAATGTGCATTTATTGACTTTCTACGAATATTTGAAAATATTTCTATGGTTTTACGTATTTGAGACTTTACGAAAGAATTTTCTTAAATATTTGAAAAACAGTTGAACATTTAAAAAAATCAACTTTTAAACTACATGGCAGTTGTGATCAATAGAAGGTCTGAACGTAACTATTGGATAACTTTTACTACTCGAAATCACAATGAAAGATATAAAAAAGAGCACATACCTAAATTTAAAACCAACACATAATTTTATATCGAATCAAAAAAAAAATAAAAAATCACGCGTTAAGTTCTGAATCACTCTGAACGAGTTAAAAGACCTGATCGAACAGATGTAAGCACATAATTTATCTTTTTTCCGGTGACTCAAAACCATTAAATAACGTTGTAAAATCAAATATTTTAATTCGTTTGAATATAAATTCAATCATAAGTATCCGAACGTGTTTATTTGCGTCAACAATTGATAAATAATATTTAATTTTAATTTTATCCACGCATAAATGTTGAACTTAACAGCTGTACGTGATGTAGTGTGTTACTAAGTGGACTCAAGTCTCTGTTATGACTTGTCGATTGTTACGTCCAAGAAAATTATCCTGTTTTTATTTTTATTTTCTTTCCATGAATGTTTTTTTCCCTCGATCGTCTGTATACATTTTATTATTTATTTTTCAAAAATTCGTATGAATCACGTGTGTAAGTAATTTATGTATGATTCGTCGCACTGTTTATTGGAACACGTTCGTACAATATGTTCTTTTGAGTATTGATCACTGTGCACAGGTTGCTGGTGCTAGATTCCGTAGTTCCTTTGTGGAATGTATTGTTTTGACGAGCAGTGTAGGCGCAAACGAGGTGAAACAAAACACGACAATAATTATCCGGTGCAATAATATTAAACGAAGAAACAAACCGATGGACGGAAGCGACATAATAATAGATACGAGAAACGAATACGAGTTGATGGACTGTACAAGTTGAACGCGTGAATTTCGACGGTCGGGCCAAAGAACTAAAAAAAAAAAAAATAAATTAGAGTTTTCTTTTTCGAATAAAACGAGAAAACGAATCATACATGTGTGCACGCACGTTTCTCGTCATGGAACAACGAAAGACACGTGAAAAAGTAAAATAAAAAAAAAATAAATAAATAATTTAACAAAAGGGATGGCACGCAAACGTTTGAAGTGTCAAAAAAAAAATAATAATAAAAAATAGTTGGAATTCGTGGAATTAAACGTCGGCCGACGTGCGATGATCGGGGGATTCTGTTGCCGAACGAGGTTGTCTTGTTTTTGAGTGCGCCACTCGCGGCCGAGGTCACATATTTTGATGTTTTTTTTTCCACGCGTATTTAATAATATTCGTACACGAATTTTCGTGTACTAATTACACGGAGCTATTTGTTCGACCGACCGATCATAAAAAGTCACCATATCACACCACTAATAGACGTAAGAGTGAAAACTCCGAGATCTGTTCGAACGACGGACACATACTTCGCAATCTGACCAAGCGACCTACTCATCGTACGAGTCCACCGACTGCGGTTCGTGGTCGGTCATAATTACCGTCCCGTGTCCGAGTGACGGAGAACCGGAAGAAAAAACAGCCGGTCACTATATCCGGTGACTTCATTTATTTCGCATGACGGGTAATTTATAATCGACATATTCAAACCCCATCGTTCGT
Organism: Therioaphis trifolii; assembly: GCA_027580255.1. Taxonomy (NCBI): domain Eukaryota; kingdom Metazoa; phylum Arthropoda; class Insecta; order Hemiptera; family Aphididae; genus Therioaphis; species Therioaphis trifolii. The sequence goes on along the minus strand of CM050405.1, from coordinate 50,670,525 downwards.
AGAAAACAAAAACTGAAAAGAGAGAGAGAGAGAGAGAGAGAGAGAGAGAGAGAGAGAAGGAAAGAGAGAGTGGTAGAGAGAGAGACCGGAACGGATGAAAATACGTCCCGTGACTGTTTTACTCTGAATCAACACAATGAGCGTGTTGTGCTTGTTTAGCATTGATATTATAATGTGTGCACAATACTTTGCATGATTGCCGTGATTTTATTATTATTATTATTATTATTATTATTTAACTTCAAACATGTTCATAACAGTACTTTGTATTCGATTATGTAATCTATTTATTTTATACGTCTGGATCGCAGTGATCAATAATTAATGATTTAATGGATCGAAAACAAAAAAAAAAAAACAACAAAAAAGAGACAAATACGAATATTAATTCATAACGAACGCATTACGCATTACTGCCGCGGTTTATGTTTATCGTCGGACATGATATCAGCTTTAAACCGTATCGATTGACGACTTAGCAATAATATGGTAAAACGTTCGTCGACGCAGACGGGTAAATGATATAATGTGTCTGTGATGAGGAAATTCGATAGTATTTCTATGATTCGATTTCAAATCATATCGCGTTATCGTCATAATACATCGATACATCGTATTAGTGATTTCGAATATCAAAGACACGTTTGTATGACGGTAGCGTTTAATATACGAGTCAAAACTCTACACGTGATACACCCTACGCTACGGGGCGTATTACGTCGAAGCGTTCTCGTCTCGTTTTCCACGCAGCTTTGTGCGTAAATATTTGAATTGTTGTTCGTTTACAATTAAAAACGCTAATAAAACTTCTGTTTGTGACTGAAATAAATCTTTGTTTTGTTCAATTTCATCCGCGTGATTTCTCGAATGGTAATCACGACTTTAAAATATTTTGTAATTTCCATATTTAACCCGTCAGTAGGCGCGTGTATATTTATTACACGATTAGGCGCGTATGAGCGTGGCGCTCACTTTAATAATTTTTCACATTAAAAGTGGTATATCGAACTATCAGTTAGAATTTCGTTAGGAATAAACATTTAGATTTTAGGATCACTATGACTATTTATTGTTAATAAATGGCAAGTACATTCCTCAGTCAAAACTTATCATAAATCAAATTAATATACATGCATATAAGTTATATTTATTCTGAATCAGATTTTTCTTTTGATTCCGTTCGACATGATTTACAAATAGTGCATGTATGTTCTTTACAAATACGGTTGTTACATAGCTCACAGCATACCTAAATATGAAATAATTTTTTTGAAATCATTATTCATAAAAGTAATGTAAAAATATAAGTGTACACGAATAGTCGCGTATGAGAGCGTCGCTCACTTTATCGGAACTGAGTACTGACAAGTTTAATCGATTGTCATTTCAATACACGACTGTAAATTGGGTTGTTTTATTTATAGAACATTTTCCAGATAATTATAAGATAAGGTATACCTAGACGTTAACAACATAAATATAAAATTGAAACCAGTGGGACCTAAAGTAGTAATAGAATGAGCGCTGCGCTCATACGCGCCTACTGACGGGTTAAAATTGTTTGATATTTTAATTGAGAGAATTAAGTGCCACTAAGCGGTTGTTTTAAACATTTAATGACCACGTATCTTGAGCTATCTCTGACACACTCGAATAACAGCTGTAGTCGATTTTTGTAACACGTAAAAAAATTAAAAACTTAAAAATCGTACAGAAATAAAAAAAGTAAACAATGTTATTTCCAAAAACTTAGTGTCATCACTGATGATGTTATAACGGTATGTGCATTGACAAGATAACGATCATAGTCCGTCCATCACTGTGTACTGGCAAACAAATTAATACTGTAAAAGACGACAAATAAAACTAATATTGTCTTCAGAGCTAAAAATAAAATGGGTTTCCCGTAACGCTGTTCGTTATTGACTTATCGGCATTATTGCCGACAAAATGTGGATAAAATTAATTTACTTAATAATTGGTTTAAGAATAAATAATCAAAAATTATTGTAAAACACGCAATGAAAATCAATAAATCTTAAAAACACGCATTCGTGGAAAAAAATTCCAAAATATGCAAACATATGCACGTTAAACATTTACGCTTTGACTCCAAACACCACGACACAAATTTGTACCGGATCAGATTTATTCTATTTAGTTGTCAAACAAATATATAAATACATAAAGTCCCGAGCCCTGGTCATCGGTGTCTTAAATAATTCGATACGTTCGTATTAAAATTGTGAAAAATTCAAATGGGGCCGAAAGCGATACGATCACGAACGAAAAAAACGACCCGTGTATACGCACGTCGCTTAGTCCACAGAGGGTTGTTATTTCGTTCTGGTCACCACGCGACTGCCCTCGGCAGCTATAAAAACGACCGTGTCTGTACACTATCGTGGTCAATTATAATTGCATTTTTTTTTCGTCCCCACACTCATATAGGTTACACAATAATTATTGTCATTACAACAACACGACGACGGTGGGGTACTGAGGTCACTGAATACTCGCCGTGTACTAGTATGTATTCAAATTTAAAACTATAAAAAAAAAATAACATTAAAAATAATTAAAATGTAATAAACATTATAATAATAATAATAAAAATAATGAAAATAATTAAAATAATAATAATTATTATTATTATAATAATAACATCATCGTCGTAATTATTATAATAATAAATAGGGCCCGGATTTATATGCAACGAAAATCCATAAAATGTGCAGTTTCATATCATAAGTATGCAAAAAATATGCAAAATAAGTTTTTTTTTCAAACAAACAAACTATAATGTTTTGAGTAAAAAAATTACACAATCTAAATATATTGTTGTGTATAAAAATTGGCTAAAATGTATTAAAAAACCACGTACATGTATACACAATGTAAACACTTACATAGTGTAAATGAGAAAATATTATAAATTAATTAGGTAAGTATGATAAAAAATTATTATTTTGAAATTCAGAATAACATTATTTTTATAAAATTGTGTTTTTAAGTATTAGATAGGTATACTATTTATATTAAATTATTATTTTGAGACGAGTACCAGCATAAAGTAATACATATAGATTTTAATTTTTCGAATCGAAAGGATCTACGATTATCTCGGAGCATACTTTTGTACTTGGAAGAAGTTCTTTCCACGTCACAAGATACAATTGGTGAATATTTAAAACTGAATAGATCTTCAACCGACAGTTCCTCGTCGTCGTCACATTCCATTACCTCGCCGTCGATGTACACCTATCGGCTATCGATAGTATTATAATGGATTACTTACGATCGACAGTAGATATTTTTACAGACGTAAAATCTACGAATTATTGTAAAATATGCATCATTTATGCAACTTAAAAGAAATATGCAATAAATATGCATTTTCATTCAAATATGCAAAAATATGCAAAAAAAAAAACTGACCATAGAATCTACACATTACGAAACGTCGACATTTATAATCAAAATTATTCTAGGTGAATAATAGAAGAATATGCATTTGCATATAAATCCGGGCCCTAATAAAAACGATTGTTATTGTTCGAGTGCGTACGCGCACACGTCGTGGCGTTGCGGTTCCGAAAAACGAGTGTAGAAAAAAACCCCTTGTATTTTTCGTGCGTGCCTTCGCACGACGACCGTGTGGGTAATCGTTAGTCGGCCGCCCGAGAGTGGGTTCGTGCGTGGGGACCAGGTGGTTCGTTCGTCCGAAGAACGACGCGACGGCGGCGAGTGCGTCAAACGTTTCGGTCGAATCGCCGTGACCCGGAGCCGTTTCCCGTAGGCGATATTACGGCGGCGGAGACGCCGCTTTTTTCCTTTTATTATTTTTTTTTTTTTTGTTCTTTTTTTTTTTCAATTACGACTCGGTAAATCGTCGTCGCCCGGCGGCCGCAGCAGCGGAGGATTGATGAGGGTCGACCGGCTGCTAATAGACACTTAAACGCCCCGTAAACGACGTGATTTTTTTCCACGCCCCCGCCCGTCCCGTCCCGGCGGTTTAGACTTTCGACCGACGTCGTCGCCCCGAAACCCGACCGTCTTGACAGCCTGAACGTAGGCCGATAAGAAATCGTATGTGTGTGTGTGTGTGTGTGTGTGTGTGTGTGTTGTGATAAGATTTTTCCGACCTCCACGGTTTATTTCCAGTGACAGTTCTGGTGACACAGCGCATTTTTCCGGTCGAACGTAATTCGTTTCGTCTCGGTTATTAAATGCTAGAAGGCTCGCGAAACATTAAAAATGAAAAAAAACATTTACGGTTCTAATGAAAACACATATAAATGACGCGCAAACGCATACTGGATGTAAAAACATCCGTAATTGAGTAATATTATCATACTCTAAACGCTGCGAGCACAAAAAAAAACAAAACAAACAAACAAACAAAAAATTTCATACGATATAATGGCCCACGATTTTATGGTCTAATATCCGTTCGAGTTTAATGATATTATATAATACGTTTACGTATGTGTGCGCGGGTGTGAGCAAGACATGACAAATCCGTGACGCACGGCGTATCGCATAGGCAAAACACGTACGCGCGAGCGCATTTTTCTTAACAGACAGACGGTACGTCGGCCGGACACAGAATATAACCGTCTTATTACCAGAATATTACACATACGTACGTAATTTGTTCACACAAATAATTTCAACGAGTATGAATCAACGTTATATAAATATAAAAAAAGATTGTTATATTATTGTTTTAATACACATTATTATAGTGTTATCGGTCACTTCAATATATTAAATGTGATAAATAAAATGTTTAAAAGTATATTTAAACGGATTGTCAAAAATTAAATTATTGCTTTGAACGTACAGATAAAATTGAAACTGACAAATAACACATTAAAATAGTATGTACGAAATTTAATTCACCTATATAATATTATTATCACATACTAATTAGTTGAGCATCAAAATCATTACATTCCTAAATAAAATACATCTCATAAATCAAATTTAACAATGTAAAAATATTCTGTAACCATCAATCATAATTATTACTTGTATTTGATTCCATTTTTTTTATATATCTTATTTTATATTCAATGCATACTAGGCTAATAACCCACGATGTTGAAGCCTAATTTCTAATAAAAAAAAAAAAATAAATAAAAATAATTAGTTGATTCATTCAATAGTATAAAATATGAAACATTGAATGCCTTTGTTACTCATACTACATATTATATAGATGTATTAAATAAATACATTCAATTTCGTTATACAATTTAAGAGGAAAACGTGATAAACATATAAATAATGTGATCTAAAACAAAGGTTCCTAAACTTTTCGCATGGCCCATTTCGGAAATATTTTGCATTACTGCGATTTACAAAATACTTATAAGTCACAACCATTTTATATTTTTAAGAGAGAGTTTTATGCCCACGAGGACGAATAAAAAAAAAGTACTGAAATGAAGATTAATTTCAATGTTTTAAGTTTTTTTGACACGTGCAGTTGAGTATATAATATGTTTAATGTAAAAAAAAAATGTTTTATTTTTAAATATTTTATAATTCTTAATATCAGATTATATATATATATACTGGATGAGAAAATAAATTAGAAATTTAAGTTTCAAGATTTTTCTCCAAATTCATTACACGGAATGACGAAATTGAATAATCGATACAGTTATATTACACATTTATAATTTTGAGTAGTAAACATTTTAAAAATCCGTAAATGCAATTGTACTGAACTCAAGTATTTTTTTTTTCTTTAAAAACAATGAATGGAAAAAAGTTATCAAATAAATCTAACTCAAATTGTAAATCACGGTTCTTGTTTGGTAATGATTCGCAAAATGTGAATTTTAGTTTTGTTAAGAAAATCGAAAAACTATGTTTACGCACGATTAGAACATCGTATAAAATGAATACAAACATTATTAAATCGCACGAGAAAGAAACATAGAATCATAGTTTTCATTTAAAAATATGGTATTACGATATTTAGCTGAGTATCCGAAGGTATGGTTTTTATTAAATTTTCTTTTTTTAATAAACATTGCGGATTAAGTATCTAATATACAAATAATATAAGTTTTGGATTTTTTTTACACTGTATTACACAAATATTACACTCCTCGGTGGTAAGACTATGAAGTCACAACGAGTGATCAAATACCATATATTCTAATCACGACAATATCGGGGGAAAAAAAAAAAAACGTTTTCGTACACGCCGACTTTCGCGCGCGCGCGCGCGCGCGCGCGTCCGATTTGTTTGGCGTCGAAACGCCGCGCGGTGTACGACGGCGCGACGTATAGGCAAAACAGGTGCACGGTCGCATTTTCGGCCGGCCGACGTGTTATTATTATTTTTTTTTTTCCGTCGTGGCCGTGCACCGGAACACCGTGCGCCGCAACGTCGTCGTCGTTATTAATAACGTAATTTTATTACCGCGTACAACGCGAGTGATGAAATTAAAGTGCCCGTGGCGTCGTCGTCGAGCGCGTGTTCCACGTCGATCGTGTGCGCTTTATCGTTTTATCTTTATCAGAACGGCAGAACGCGTGGGCGGCGGCGTCGCCGGGGGGGAGGAGTCGTTTTACGTACGCGTGTTTTTTTTTTTTTTTTACAAGTGCACGACCGGCCGGACTTATCGTTTAGCATTTTATGCCGTCGTGTTTTAGTGTACTACTACCAAGGCGGCCCCCCTCGAGCGCCCGAGCGGGTGTGCACCGAAATGTTTTAGTTCGTTATTTTTTTCCTACTGAAACGACCTGGCAGGATATCCTCCCCTTTTCCGTCAAAATTTATTTCCAGTCCCTTTTATAAATATATACAACAGATGTTTATGTTTATTCGTAGGTATTATTTTATTATTATTTTTTTTTTTTTTTTTTACATTTTCACAAAGGTTTTTTTTTTTTTTTACTCTCCGTGTTTTATAACATATACCCGACGTACAGTTCACGTAATTACGTGTGTAATTTTTCCCTTGTTTTTATGTAATATCGTGTTTTCGTTTCTTTTTCGTATATTTTTATTATTATTATTATTATTATTGTTATTATTTTTATTATTTATTTTATTTTTTTACCACCGATATTTACGCGCCAAACGTAATCCACCGGGTTTACGGCGGTGGTTTGCATAATACACAACGCTTTACGGCTACGTCGAGGCAGCGGTTACCTGCGCGTTTATAGAATACACGGAAAATGTGTTCGTGTTTGTGTGTTTGTGTGCGTGCTTGTGTTCGTGTGTGTGTGTGTGTGTTTTTGTGCGTGCTTGTGTGATGTATACGAGTAAGTAGCTCGTTTTACCTTGAGCACGAAATTATGGACGTAAAGTCAAAGACTTCATCTTAAACGTGACCACTTTAATGACCACTTAATAAACGACACGAAAAACCGACGACCGAGATCGCGTTTCGAAGTACTCGAAAAACGACATCGGTTCTTCGGGCAAAGTGGTCGGCCTCGTTTCGACTTCTTCTTTGCTCGAGAGTTAACATAAAACGGATTATTTAAAGTCACTTTCTCGTCGATTTTTGAGCTCCGCGATATTTGGTTCTGTAAATAGACGTCTGTGCATGCCCCGTAACAGTACGGTCATCGCTATCATTAGGACTCGAATGTCCGTACGATCGAATTTTATCAATTTTCATACACTTTGACTTTTTAACTCTACTTTTTTTGCACTCTTCTTGTTCCACCAAAAGTTTATTTTGTAATCGCGTCGGGGCGAATGACCACGCCGTCCGTTGAGGCGTGTGAGGACCAACGAAAAACCGCACACCCGCGTCACGTACGTGTACGACGACGCCGTGTTTACGAACGGTTGAACGGCTGCGGTTGCCGGGAGAGAAAGAGTCGTACGATTTTCGTGACCGTAAAATTATATTGAAATCGTATACGACGAAGTTGAATATTTTCAAACGACGAAAACGTCCAAATCACGTTTGAAAATCGAATTTGACGAAAAACCGAGATGACCGAACTTCAAAGCGATTTGTTTCACGGTTTGAGAATCGTTTTTTTAACGTCGAGTGATCGGTGTCGGACGTCGAACATTAACGATTTTTCGAATTCGTGTTGTTTCATTTGCAGTGTGACGACACAACAGATTAGAAGTGACGGGTGCGTTTTCCGTACGCGAAAAAATAATCGACTGACCCGAAATTCATTGCAAAATCGGAAAAGAAAATGGACATTTTTCAGCGAATATTAATAAGTACGATAATCGGAAACGTCGTTGAAAACTCACGCACGGTCCAGATAAAAATAGAAAACCTTAACGATTCATCCGAAATTCGTCACAGATCAGGTGTGCGGGGGACAATCGACTCCGGACGAGCCCTGTTAGAAATCGCGGTGCGCACACTACGCGAATCAACGAATGAGAGAGTGTGTGAGAGGGGGGTGAGAAACAGAGGGATATTCGTGCGCGTGATTTTCGACCGTCCGACCGTCTTATCAGATCACAAAACGCATACGAACGTCGTGCGTCTCACGCGAATCGAAAACTACGTATTACTTTTCCACGATACTCTCGTTTTCGTACCGTTGACAAATGGCTTTCGTCTCGTCGGTCTGGTGGAGAAAAATCCTCGGTCCGGAAGAACTCCGAAGGCAGCAGTTTCATTGGTCACGATTCCGAACAAGATCGACCGGAGAGGCTCGTTAAGTTAGAGCATGTTTACTGAAAATTCACCATAGGAGATCTGACAATGGGATAACTTTTTCAATATTTATAACTATTTTAATTTCAATTTTCAAAATTCAAGTTAGATAATTTAGAAGTAGTAGCAGAATAGTTTTTTTTTTTAAGTTTTTTTATACGAGCCGTTTTTATTTTCTTCGTATTTCGTAGTAATTAAAATACGCCGCTACGTCTCGTGAATTCGAAAGTTTTATGCGTGTTTTTTTTTTTTTTTTTTTTAAATTCACGTGCGCACGTATAACGCGCTTAGTAGGTCAGGGGGAACAGAGGGTCTCGAATGGGGTCGTCGAGGGCACGTGCGCAATCTCGAGTTCTCGCGACGCGCACGCCGCCCTCCACCATAGTGTACACGGTACACTGTAGCGACAACACGAACTATCAAAATAATATTACCTTATATCGGATATCGAATTCTTGGAGAAATCGTAATTTATTTACGGCGAATCTAAATTATGCTATTCCGATCACACCTAACCGTCCTACGACGATATCGATGCGTACAATGTAAGACCGTAGAACATCCAATAAACGAACTCGACTGTTCTTTGGGGAAAATCCGTTAAATAGAAATAAATTATTAATTCTTTTTTTTTTTTTTTTTTATATTAAATTAATATTATTGTATTGTACGAAATCCACGAGAAATTTAAACAATACGTAATATTACATCGAACTATAACAAAAACAATTCAAAATATCAACAGTTATTACATTATGTACGTTCATACTCGTATGATGTACCTTTTCCTATCGTTTAATTTTTTTTCAGTCCTAAAATGATAATGAACGACTACAGCTCGTGTTAGAATCAATCGTTGCAGTGCATTTTTGATTGAGTAAAATCTTGTGTTTATTATATCGTCTTGATCATTCGATACCGATAATAATATGTATCATGCATTATAGGCGTCATTGAGAAGGTACCTGAGAAAATCACTTTAGTTACTCCGAAAATGTTTTCGCAATAGCAAGACTATATTTGTGCTACTCGTGAAAACATTACCCCGATTGTTTGAAACATTTCACAAAAAACATAACTTTCCAGTCGGACGTCTTGTTTTTCAAAAAACATTTCTCGAACATAATAATATACATAACATATCGGCAAATGACGATTTAAACACCCTTGAATGAAATCAATTGGGAACAGATTTATATGTAATAAAAATACAGAAATATGTTCATATATATATATATATATATATATAATAGGTATAAAATATTTTATTTAATAATAGGTATAAAATATGTGCTAAAAGCGTACAAATATGGGTGAAAAAAATTTAAATAAAAAAAACTACAATTATAATTATTAAATTATCAAAATGATTTGTTGCATTGAATTATTACAATTTCTTTTAAATTATCAAAAATTTTAAATGTTACCTATTATGTCTCAAAATATTATTAAACGGTTAAATGATCGTTTCACATCAACCGATGTAATTAGAGCATATTTGAAGCGCATAATATCGGAAGGCGATAATTCCAAATTTTTAAAATGATGTCTGCCACTCAATATGTCATTGATTGTTTTAAAATCAATATAGCCTGGATTTTTTTCTGTAACAGCATCAATTTTTTATTTTGTTTTTTGCAACATTTCCGATTGGTCCGCTTACGAGTGTAAATTTTTTAAATCGCTGATTGAACAATTTAAATACTATCATTAAAGGGCATACTTTTTGTTTCTGATGTTGTAATTGCATGTGCAATAATACTAAAATTCACTGAGATGAAAATCAAATTATTTTTCAATTTTTCATTTCGCATAATATTTAGAGCTTTACCAATAGCGATAGAAGTTTCTGGATTTAATTTTGAAATAATTTCTAGAATTTTCGAAAAGTGTTCAGCATAAAATTGATAAGATAATGTTTGGTCGTCGAAAATCGATGAAAAAATCAAAAATTACTAAAATATGTACAAAATATGTACTTATTTACCAAACATGTACAAATATGTAATAATACCAAAATATGTTAAAATTATGTAAAATAAAAGTAGCATAATTTTAATAGGAATGATTTAAATCATGAACATTTCTTATCAAATCTTAATTATCTTGTTTTAATAAAAATACGCATTTACATATAAATCCGTTCCCTAGTAATCAATTATCGTGGACGTTTTTTAACCCCACTTGCGCAGTGCCATAGTGTATGAAAATCGCTTGAAATGACTTCCTTAAAAAAATTTCCTACGCATACGTATAGTGGCTTATCCTGTTACAAATCAGCCACGGCGGGTTTACAAACAGTTTAGCTTCCTGGTGCTCAAGTGAATAAGCACGGCAGGTATTCTACGGCCATTATATTACGGGAAATGTTTTCCCGTCCATAAATCGTCACTTCAGCAACACCCGTGCCGACTTACTAACTGTAACTAACTGTGTTAATTCGTGTATTGTCTGAGAAGGCCACGAAATCTCCGTTGTACATCACCGCGTGTACGAGCGCTGCTGCGTTATTCGTTTAAATAATATTCAATCTCTGTTTGATGTTAGCGCACCGATTTCGTTGCTTTCACCTAAAACGTTCCGTAACCGGTTCTTACCTGCAACAAAAATAAAAAAATAATTTTAGTCACACGAAGCGGGTAAATGACCATAATTAGTGATGGGAATAATCGAATGATTTTAATAATCGAATGATCAGTAATCGATACATTTTATAATCGAATGAATCATTTTAATAAATCATTCGAATGAATTTTTCACTCGAATGATACAATAATCGAATGCTTTTTTATCTCACTAGTCACTACCCGTATACTTCTGACTACTTTATAAATAATTTACTTTTAGTTACTAAGTAAATTTGTTATCAAAACTTTCATTTAATTGTAAAGCTTAATCTTTTAAATTGTATTACTCAGTACAACATAATAAATTATACTACATACAATATTGATGTCATTAATTAGTTTTTACTTATTAGTAATTTATATTCTATTGTTAATCTATGTTAATTAATAATCAATAAAGTATTCAATTTTAAGCGTTTAAGTTACTATGTAATATCTACTATCTACCTAAAAATATTAAATACCTAATAGAGAATAGAGATAATTTTTTAATAATAAATTTATGTTCATTCGATTATTTTATCATTCGAATGAACTAATCATCGAATTATTCAATCGAATGCGTTTTGATTAACATTGCTTTGAATAAAAATATATTACTTTCATACATTTATATTTTATACAGTAGTCAGTAGTATACGGGTAAGAGAAGTAAAAGTGAGATAAGAAAAGCATTCGATTATTTTTAGTTTTCACCATAACATGTTTATTTTATCATGAATTGTACTACTAGTTTTATCATTATCGAATGCTTCATTCGATTATTTTATTATTCGAATTGATTCGATTATTTCATTCAATTATCCCCATCACTAACCATAATAATAGTAGGTACCGAGGTCGAATTTTGCGACAAATTTACACGAGCCGTACGACGCGTTACGTTGATAAATCGGTAGGCCGGCAACAATACTCATCGCCACCATGAATCTACGGAATTTCTACTTATTCCCTTGCCGTACCAAATCACACGTATGTGTGTTTGACTTAAACGGAGTTGTAGAGTGAAATTTCCCGTTTTTAAATCAACGCACGAATGACACTCAAGATCTGAGGTGATACGATTTAAGGAAGTATGATATAAGCAATAGAAACGTGATCGTACGTGTATTCTCCAATGTCGGATTGACGAGTGAATAACATTTTACTAAACACTCTTGATACATTTTAATAGTTTAAAATGTATTAAAGAATTTTAAAATTTGTCGTAGGATAAAAGTACGAAATTAATTTGTAAGTAGAGATTTGTTTCGTAAAATAAAATCGTTTTTAAATACATTTGTCATGAAGCTATATAAAAAAAAAAAAAAAAAAAAAAACGTAGAAAATCGTATTTAATAGAAGATAATTTATTGTATAGATTCCATTGTAGTTGTTTTCATGTGGATGGTATAACAAATAAATATCAACGTAAATTTGACTCCGCAATAATAAATGGTGCGCAGTAAAAAGAATTTAAGTTAAAAAATGAACTATTTCTGTACGATTATCGACATTTTGGAAAATTCATTGTACGTCAATAAATATTTAAATTTTATAATGATTATTTATAAATTATTTTAATTGTGTATTCTTAATAACACGAATTTCCAAATTATTTATTTATTTGATTTCAGTGACGTATTAAAATTAAATAATTCTTGGCTGTCGGTTGTTACAACTTAAAAGGGAAAAACGTATTAAACAAAAAAAAATAGATAAAATTTATCGAAACCAAAACAAACAAAATCCCCAAAACTTCAGAATTAATCGTCGCTCTTTTTGATGGCCGCGTACCGAGTACATTGATATACATTATACACAAGGGCGCCCATTTGTCAAAACCTAGGGGGGTGGCAATCATAAAATAAACAACTTAAAAACTAAGAATCAATCAAATTTATTTTATTAATTTTTGTTTTGCAGTATTATTATTATTCGTTATTATTCGATGATTTTAATAAATAACAACTGTCAATTATTTGTTACTGTAAACGAAAATTATTTAAATACGATAACTCACTACTCACTTCCATGCTCAACAAAATAATATATATTAAATATTTTAGCAATTGTTATTAATGCTATAATCACCAAAATAATTACATTAAGCGTGTTTTCGCGTTTTCGCGACTTATTTATGTTTTATATCAAACATGGTTATCTGATTTTGGTTATTGGTCAAAGACTCACGAAAACCAGTTCATGGTAACCAGTAATCACTAATAATTAATGTGATAACCCAACAACACAACACAATCTTTATCTATATCTTTATATTTATCTGTATTACGAGTATAACGACGTATGACCGTAATCGATTAACAAAAAACCTATATGTACATTATAAGTAAAATTAAGTTATTATTCAAAAATAAAAAAAAAAACCCCTGATGGGCGCCCTTGATTATACAATATAAGTTATCAAAGCAAAACACTCGACTCGATATAATATGGGTGTTATTATTTATTCGTGGGATACAATTTTGTGTTACTATCTATCACACAAAACGCTGTTGCGTATGCCATACGATTATGATCGGACCGATCGCAATAATTCAAATCGTACTGTAAACGTTATCTATATACCGTATTCGTGATACAAGCGCGGCGATCTCGTAATTATCCGACTTAAGAATCTGGACGTTTCCGTGCGGTCGGCGGTGATAAATCGAACAAATACGCGCGCAGAAAACTCAAAACGTACGGCGAATTGTGTTTTTGAACTCGAGGGGGTAAAAACAAAAAAAAAACAAAAATACATATGTATACGACAGCGTTATCGTTCGCGTTAATTCACGACACAATGTTTTTGTGTCGAACCGTAAGGTGAATTATTTATGAAAATACATGTCGTCTTTGAATCGCCTTAGTTCTGAAAGAGACAAAACGTACGTTTTGCGCACACCACTTGAATAACATTACCGCGCGTACCACTCTATGTCTTCATTAAAACCGAATACAATATTATGGATTTTTTCTTTTCTTTTACTTTTTAAATATTATTGTTTTCGTGATAAATGGACTATCGGTGAAAAATCATCGAATTATGCGAAACCCGGCACAGAATAAATTCACGATGATCGCTCCAAAACCAATTCGTATCTATCGTTGTGGCTATAAATCATATAGACGTGTGCTGCACGGAAACGGGGAAAAAATATGCAAATCCTAAAACACGGCGCAGTTGTTATTTATCGCGTTGGCGGACCGACGTGTACGTAAACCGTTTGACAATAACGATAGGAACAATAATATAATAAGCTTTACGACGGTTATACAGGGTGTTCCAGAACGGTTTTGTAAACGCGATAACTTTTGCTCTGTATTCGTATAAACGTACATAGTTTTTAATTGATAGTATATCGCGTCATAACGAAAATGTGTTAAAATATTTATTTTCATATTACCGGCCCGAATTCGCAAGTTAAAAACGTTGTTCTGCAATTCAAAAAACAAAACCGTGATGGCCATTTTGTGAACCAGGCTTATAGAACAATTTCCGTGGTAAAATATACAATCAATATTTATTTATTATAATTTTTTAAACCTTTCAAAAATGACATTTTGAATAATCAAGCTCAAACATACTACTGATATCGATTTATTTTTAGAATTTTAACGTCAACATTTTTTTTTTAAATCAGGTATTTTGATTTATCAACGACGCTCCAAAAAGAAATATCGAATTTTGAATTTTTAAACAAAACAATAGAAAAAAACAAAAGAAATTTAAATATCATATTGATTGTGCAGTAAAACTGTACTGGTTTGAGTGAAAATAAACTGAAAACATTGAACGGAACAAAATTCATTGCGTTCGTCGAATCGTCCCAGGACTCCGGACAAGTTGACGATCTATCTCCGAAGACCCATTTTTACGATTTCCGCTTACACCCAGACGGTTTTGACAGCGATTAATCGATCTGTGATCGTACAACACTCACGCGGTACTGGGAATAAAAAACAGAAACGGAATCGTTACACGTGTGGTACCAGCGTCACAACAATACGTGTACGACGTACAATGGAGGACGCGATTCGAGGCGGGTGCACGCGTTCACACCGACACGTTGTCGCTCGCGGTCGTTTAATTATTTATCTTGTTAATGATCCCCGAAAACACACACGTGACCGTAGCCGTTGGTCGTCGACAAACAAGCATAATAATTATAATAATGATATGACGAACAAACGGTTGGTTTTTTTTTTGGTTTTTTTTTTGGTTTTTCCGTGTAAACATAATACACCCACAGTCGTCGTCGGTCAAGGCTCGTTTGTCGCGTATTGTCTTTTGCCCGAACATCCGTTTTCCAAAACGATACGTGGCGAAAACGCGCGAATAATGTACTCACGGCGGCACTTGTACTCCAGGGGGGTCCGACCCCTCGGCCTACCAGAGATTTCAACGTGGCCCTCACTTACTTCATTTCGTTTTTCTTGTAATTATAAATAAAACGCTATATACGGCTGGTAAACATATTTCCACACAATATTCGCTCTGGTAAAATCTTTAATAAAACGTATTGTTATTAATAATGCGTGTGGCCTACGAAAACTTCCACTCGCGTGACGTGGCCCAGTCTTCACAAAAGGTTGCTGCACACCCCCGGTGTAGACGATCGTTACGACAGCGTTATACGCGAATACGTGCACAGGATTTTCATAATTCAACCCTTAAGCGGGCGCGTGCCTTTTTTTTAACGTTCACAGTCACGTGAGGGTCTATTAGACCCTATTTTTAAAAACGAGTACAATGTTTATAAACAGTTAGATTTTTTTCATATTCAAAGACACAATGAGTTACTACTGTACGGTATACTAAAGTGAATAAATATATTATGTAATTACCAAATTGACTAAAAACAAAGCTAATGCTACACATTTGACTTGAAATTATTTTATTTTTTCAAACCATTAATATTGAATATTCCTCGAAAAAAATGTTGGCTTGTTAAAAGAAAAAAAATTTTAACTTCAAGCTCTATATTAAGGACAATGTATAAACGTTTTTACTACATTAGGATTTGTGTCCGTTTATTTCTCGAAGCATTGTTCCTAGGCATGTGGGGGTAAATATCACCTTATTCAAATTTAATGATTATTTTTAAGCTTGGAAAATATGTTTTTCGAATATTTTTAATAACTAAATATCGATTCAAGTGTACTACATTTACCATAATCTGAATACAGAAATAAATATAATATATGGTTTTCGAATAATAAGTGTTTTATTTTTGATCGGGACCTCTAGACCCCACGCACCTGTTTAAGAGTTAATAGGTGGAGTTGATTTGGAACCAAGGTTATAGTTAAATTATACTATTTTTAGAAATCAAATCGGTAGGCACCTTTGACGGTATCATAAGAGTATTCGTAAAGTTATTTTAACAAAACAACTACAATCTTAAGAGACGTTTTTTGCTTTATTTACCAAATTAATTGTATTGATTTTTTAATCACTAAAATACAGTGTTCCCCGCCTCACTTTGTGTCCTCTGAAAAATAAAGTGTGACCCCTGAATAACAAACGTGTGTTCCAAGTTTTATAACGAGCTTTTAGTTTTTATTGTAGAAAAAACATAAATTTTGGAATTTCAACACTAACGGACTAACATTTTTCATTTAGATATAAATCGAGTGCGAGTGTTTTTCATTTTAAGTTGTTTCATATTACAAAAATTAGTGAAATATTTTGAACTTAGATTTGTATTTGTTTTGTGTTTTTTTTAATTCAAAACGTCATATAAATAACATAATTGTGTAGGGTAAGTGGTTATACGGGGAGGGGAGGATTTTGGGCGCTACAACCACCAAAAGGTTATTTCTGCTATAGAAATGTGTCAAACGTAACAATTGAATTAAAAATTGTGTCCTTTGAAATCGGATGAATTTTAAACTAGGTAAGCGTGTTCATTTTGATAGCAGAATAAAGTTGAGATAAAAATTGTTGTTTATTTAGACCGTTATAAAATTTGCATTCATATCGACTATGAAGTAGATTTCAATTTGTTTTGATTGATTATTTTATGAATAATTATATTATATTATTTGAAGACAAACTCAAAATACGAAATTTGAAAAAAATATCTTATTTAAAACTAGCGTAGAAAAAGGGGCAAAATATAATATGTATTGCATATATTATGTGTGTGTATGTGTGTGTGTTTGTGTATGTGTACTATAGTGTTAAAAGGTATAAGAAATAAGAGTATGTATACAACTCCATTAACGATAAACCTTTTTCCAAATTTATTTCAGAACTTTCCGCATTAATAATTAATCCTCTCATTTTCCTTCCTACAGCTGCCGTTCTACATAAACAATATAGTCCATAGTTCAATGTTTCTAATTAACTGAATATAGTCGTTTTTATCTCACTGTAATTGTTGACGATATATCGCTGTCGAGACTCTATAATACTAATGCTATTTAATGTTATTAATAATGTATAATGCTTAAAGAAAATTCCATAATAATACGTATCATAATATGTTTAATTGTCGAGCTATAATAGTATCTGACTAATGGCTAATTAAAGAAAAACAAAGTTCGTGCATTTATTGCGAAGTATAATATGTACAAATATGTGAATTTTAAATCGCGCTTGTTCAGTAAAGAATCTTGTGAAACGAGTCGTTCACTGGTCTTAAGTCGAATCGTATAATGTAGAAGAAACGTGTGTTTACGTAATTTAAATCCCAGCCCGAGTCATTATAGATAGTCCGTCGACGATAAAACTACAACGACAGTTGGAAAACTGTACGTTATTTGATATTATGGAATTCGTACGAATGTCCGGGAAACAATAAATGGGATACGCGAGCGGATATCGTCGGGAACGATATTTTACGACTCGGTACATTCAGATCCGATACCGTGATGTCTGTGCTAACAAATAATCGTGAACACGCGAAACAATGGATCCGGACGATCGCGGACCCGATTAGGAAAACGTTTGTCTGCGCTCCGAACGCGTGTGTTGCTATCCGTAACGAGCATTCGAACGGCCATGAGTAGTTCACGCGTGTTTTTTATCGGTTTATTACCGCCAAACGCGCGAACTAGCTCACAAAAATAATATGCGTACATCGTCATAGGCACGAATACGTGGAAGGGGAGGCTCACTGGGTTTTACCCTCCTCCGAAAATGTTCTAAATGTTTTTTTTTCTCGCGGTTTATGACGTAGGGTAAAAACATTATTCATTTTTTTGTTTTTTCTAATAACATTATTCTGTCGTTATTTTTTCTTCTTAAGCCGTATACATAATATCTCACGTGAACAAAAATATAATACTTATTTATGGGCTACGCGGTGTATACAGGCCCGTCGTCGTGAGATATTTTCCGCCTAAAAGCAACCGTTTTAACGCTGCTCATAAATACTAAATTAAATAGGTACACGAATAATGTTGAAATTAACAAATATGTGTTACTATCAAAAAAGGGCTACAACCTACTTGTCATAATATAGCTACAATACACAATACTGTTCACGTCACGGTGTTTGACGTGCGTACATTGGTATAATTATAGCGATCGTTTGCGGTCAATCGAGATGAGTACACAAACCAGTAATATTTTAGCCGTCTTTTTTGAAGATTTCATAGTTTAATTTTGCCGCCTAAATTTCCTTAAAATAACTTTCCACCCCAAAGCAACGCGTGGCTTGCTCGGATCAAAGTGACGAGTCTGGGTGCATGATGTTCACTACATTTTTTAACTTTCGTATATAAAACTATAATAATTACTATGTAGAGCTATGACACGATTCGAGCCCATGACCGTCACAAGACACAGGGATACGGTGCGATCGTAATCCGACGTACACGACAATCCATAAAAATCCTCGTCGTTCGCAGGTCGCCGTGACTCTGGTTTGTCGGTCTCGGTGATTGAGGAATACGCACAACGCCGTAAATGGAAAAAACGAAATGTCGCAGATGATCGACATTTTCACACTCATACCATAAAACCGCGTTATTCGCATTGTCAAAAATATAAATCGTTGTTCTAAATTAATATTTTTGTAAGAATTTACAAATATGATGTGTATGTATTTTACATACAAAAAATTTTGTTGATTTCACAGTGCGTTCAAATGTTTTCATTAATTACTCCTGTTACGTCATTTTTTTTTTAGCTAGTAATAGTGGTCCAAAAGTTTCGTTCTGTACAGATTGGAAATATTATTTAGTATTCGTACTTTAGAAAGATCATCAGTCGAAATTTTCAATTGTTTTTTTCAATCATAAAGGTACCCAATAACTCAGCGAAATCGGTAAAATGTGCGAGTTTGAAACAAGTTTCTCATTAAATCGAATTTTGGTTATTTATTCGTAATTACAAAACCGAAAGCACCGTACTCTGTTTTAATATACACGCCCTGGTCAAAATCAAAACATATCTTTCGTTTTTTTTTTCATAAAAACGTTAGAATCGTTGTTGTTTTTCACCTCACTTACTTATTTTAATTATAATCGGATCCATCAAACACGACATCAAAGTCTTTTTTCGAGCCTACCCAGGCAACAGCTTTATTATGACTAGTCTTGATCTGAATTTTCTCTATTACAATATAACGACTCTACTACTAGGTAGAAATAATAATGCACGGTTTGTCCTATTTTTCTCCAGACCTCGCGACCTAGTGCTCGAATTGGAAAAATAAAAGAAGGGAGACTCTAATATTTAAAAAAAATTAGCTCCGCCCCCACACCCCTCAACAACACATCTTTAAAAATGCATTCCGTATTTTACAAAATATAACAACCATAAGTATAACTATACTTAAATATAGATCAGTTTTCGATCGAGCAGGACAATAGGTATAATTATAAAATAAAATATAACTAATATAATATTTATATATTTAAATATTATAATTTATTATTTATCCTAAATCATAATAACGATAAAGAGATTAAAAAAAACATCGATCTCGATATCAATTAAGAAAATAATTCGTTAAATCAAAATAAAATTTCAATGTCTTGTTCATTACAAATTTTCAAAATTACTACATTATAAAATAAAAAATCGTTCGGTGCCCCGTTCCCATTAAAATAATATTAAAGGGTGCGCCAAAATATTAAAAAGTCGAAGAGGAGCTCCGTCCCCCTGCGTCTCTTTCCCTTATCCGAGCACTTCCCGGACCCTTATCCGTGTAGATACGACCTTGAACACACTCACAAAGTCATCGCCGTAATAGCTTCGGGACGTTACAAATACAAAACAGACGTCTGTACGTTTTCGTCGGTCGTAAACCCATTGCTGCAGCGCTATGACAAAGCGATTGAAAATCTCTGCACATACGTACACGTATGAAACGTAATATATATATTTGTATAGATAGCGTAACTATTCCACACACACACACACACACCCACACACACACACACACACACACACACACACACACACACACACACACACACACACACACACACACACACACACACACGTTTTTATACGTTCGTGTGACAGACACCGTATATTGGGTTATGAATACGTGTGCGCCATATACATCACTTTTGTGTCCCACTTTATGGCTTTGTATGAAGTGCAGTAGTATACGTGTAATAAGCGCATACTGTACGCACGTTCGCCCGCGTATTTTCAATCATTCTAACGCGTCGACCCGCCGGTTCGGCGCATCGCGCACTAACACGAATTCAATATTGTCGCGCGGTCGACGGGAACGGGGAAACGCAACCTACGTGCATTTTACATCACCATTTGCGCTATGGACTTTGTACCTTCACAAATTCTGTAAATTCGGTAAATTTTGATAACTTTTGTATGTCGCATTAGGGACACAGCAAGGAACTGCACGCTTCCTCTTTTTCACGAACTCATAATTTTTGTAACGCTTATTATTATCATTTACTGGATAGCAGGGTGTTCATGGTGTTATACGTTTAACATGTTATGACTTTGTATAAGTACCTTGTAGTTTACTGTACTATTATTGACTTTTGTTTGTATTTTAAATTATTTTACACGAATATAAATATTTAAAATGTACCTATAAAATAAATTGTAAATCGATCAAATCAGATTCATTAGGTACCTTGATATGACATCAAAAACAACAACGAAAACAAAAACAAAACTAATTCTAGTTATTTAGTTTTCTTTTTCTTTTTCTCTAGTCATAAATAGAACGTTTGACGTTTTAAGTTTTATAATATCATCTATTCCATTCTACTGATATGTAAAGAATATTCTACTCATCTAGGCGTTTAATTTGAGGTGTCACATGATAATTTTTTCGGTAAAAAAATACTTACTAGTAATAAAATAATTGGTGAATTTACAGGTAATTTACATCACCGGTAAATTTACGAGGTAAAAATTTACCGAGTTTACATCTCTAGGCAGTGCCGTATTTAACAGTAAACACTATAAGCTAGTGCTTAGGGCGGCAAATAATTTTTGATATTACATTTTTACTATTTTAGTAAACTTTAAAAACTTTAAAATAAGTTATTTATATAATATGGGTTGACGATTGCGTGTTTATCTCTGTACCTAATCACAAAAAAAAAAAAACCAGTAATTAGTCAATGCAATTGAGAACAAGAGCTCATAGTGTGGCATGTTCTATGGTATTATTACAACAAAATGGACTTCGATGCCATAATAGATAATTTTGCGACTCAAAAGTCGCGCAGAAATGAGTACTGGACATTAACTATTTAATTTTGAATACAATAATCAACTATTTAAGTATTTATTACTACCATGTTTTTTATCATTATATTTTATATCATATTTTTTATAATTACATTTTTTATATGAATGTATATGCATGCATTTTTATAACAGCTGTATATTTTTATTTTTCATCATTAAAATTTTAAGTAATAAAGAAAAAAACAATAATTGTACGATTTAATAACATTTTTTAGACTAGAAAAATATTTATATTAAAAGGCGGCAATGTATTGTGTGCTTAAGGCGGCACAATGGTTAAATCCGGCACTGTCTCTAGGTACATCCTCTCCGCCTCAAAATAGTGAGTTTTAAAATGAAACATGTTCGATATTCTGTGGCTTCTGAAATTTCCAGTTGAAATTATCTCAGATCCATTGTTCTATCGACGTCTCCGAAAAATATTTCTGAATAGGTGCTTGTTACCGAAGGGCTCAAATATAGCACACCCGATATGAAACTTGATGACATTGGCGCATGTTGGTGGGACTTGGAAGGCCCCCCGGGAAAGTTATAAAGCTCTCTCGAAATGTTTTTATTCCTACACTTTATTAATTGTTCGACCGTTACTAGCGGCACCGCTACTACTACTACAAAATGTTTAGTAACTCAAGCTGATAGCCTGATAATGTCTCTTATATTAATTGGTTAGGTAAAAATATCAAGCCCCCCACACGGATGTAATCAAATATCCTTCTATGTTTGACGAGTGCGTGACAATCGTTTACGTCGTCCAACGACAATAACAATTTATTTAATTATGTCACGATTAGGAATCGGATTTGTTTGCGTTGGAAATATGAAAACACGTGTGTACGTTTTGAACTTGTAAATATACAATTAAATATGTGATACAAACATAATCATTATTGTTATCTCTGCGAGTGCTCGGACGATTCACGGCGGAAATGTACTGTTAGCGCCTCGTAAATATCGGCGCGGGCGGTCGAACGCAGTTTATGACAGACGTACAGGATTAAAAGGACCATTATCTCACACTGCAATAACACGTACTATGAAAACAATAGTTTTTTCGAGATCATAAATCTCATGTCGACCACGGATTAGATTTCGATTTTAATAACTGTCGTTTTTTTATACGAGACATCGTAGTGTAAACTTTTTAAACTTAAACACATACAAAGTAAGAAAACACGTAAATTGAATTTGACATTTTTGTTGGAACATAGGGAATTATAGACGAAAACGTGTATACGCAACGTGATTCGTTTAAGCATGCTCACCTCGTTTTTTGACCGTAAAAATACATAAATTTGATTTTTTTTTTTTTTGTTTTGGAAATGATCTAGTTATCATAGAAACTATGTTTTCCGTAACCTTTTTTTTTCTTACCACTTTGAATATGTCCTACAATAATATAAATATAACAATATAGTGTATATGTATATGTGTGTGTAATTTATTTGTTGCAAAAAGAAACCCTCTCTTGAATACGAAATATTACTAAGACCATATTTTAGTAAATTTGAATGCATCGAAATCAAAATTGAAACTAGAAGTTTAAAAATAGTTTAAATTTAAGTATTTAGAACTATAGCAGGTATACCATAGTATTAATTGTATGTACCTTAGTATTTCTAACTCATGATAGGTACTTTTTGCGTATATTTTATTTTTGTCAGAGACGTCACAGCAAAATTTTTACAATACTACCTACATAGTTACAGAAATATCTTTATGTTTACAAGATTATTTAATTTGAGATACCAGTGCAGGGGATGTAAGAGATAATAGAAGATCTTTAATTGTGAGTTAGAATAGTTTAAATATTAGTAATTCGAATCTTGATTTCAGTACATCAAACTTCACAGAAAACGACCGAGACCAAATTTCGCACTAAATTTAAAATTTTTGTTTATATAGCCACACAACATACTTAAACGGTGGTAAAAGAAAAATTTGAAAACGTATTTTTTACGGTGAATCGAACATTAAAATAAAAAAAATAAATAAATAAATAAATAAAATTTATGAATTTCTAAGGCCGAAAGGGGGAAAGCAAATATGCCTACGAAAAATAGTTTTCATAATTCAAAATATGTATGGATATATTGAATTCGTCTCAAAATATGTATAATAAAAATAAACTAGTTTCGTGAAGAATTTTTTCAATCAGATTTGCACTATCATTTTCTACACGACTTGTCGAGTCAAATTCTACAAAAACCACACGAAGCATAAACACATAAATCCGAGCGCCAGGCTAATGACCACACAAAAAGGTGTCGACGTTTCACTCGCATAATGTTACGTCATAAACATTACGCTTAAAACGCACAAACCACGAACCACCGGCGGTCGGCGATCGAAACACCCCTGTGGACGTTTTTCCACCGAATCGCCGGTAAATATTATAAATACAGCGAGTCGACGAAAACGTCATTGACTGACATTGTTTTTTTTTCGTTTTATTTTTTTTTTATTTTTTAGATTTTACAGCCGGCGTGCACGCCAACTGACGGCCGACTATTGCGCAATAATCGTGCGCAATAATCGATATCACGACGACCGACGATTGTTATTAACCGCGTCAGAAGTGCGCGGCGTCGACGGAATTGTGTTACACGACCTAGTACGGACCAGACGCGCGACCGACCTTGCGTCAGACAACCCCGCCACCGTTCGACCCCCATCGCGTGCATTAATAAACGTTCGATTCTGACCTCGAATCCGAAAGACGTCTACGCACAGTTTTCGATATAAAATCCGCTTGTGACTGAATCGCTCGGGACCGCTACGAATTTTCCGTCACAGACACAGATTCTAAATTTTATGGAAACATTAAAATTCCGAGCACGCGACGAGTACCCGTGCGTTCTTTTTCGGTCCGTCGCTAGGGCACGAGCAAGCCACGCGTCGCTTTAGGGCGGTGAAATATTTCGAAGAAATCGAGGCGACGAAATCAAATTATAAAATCTTCATAAAATACTTATCCAGGTAAAAAAATCTTGAGTGTCAAATTTACAGTCGTCAACTCGAGAAAATCTATCTTAATATTGCAACGAGTTTAAGAATCGTTCTTATGATTCCTGCGCAGTGACTGTAGCGTCTGCTGGAAGAAGTTTCTTTAAACTGAAACTCACGAAAAGTCGTTGAAGGTTTACAATGAGTAATGTGCGTTTAAACAGATTATTCATTTTATCCGTTGAAGTAGAGTTGGCACAAATGCTAAACTCGGAAAATTTAATACGAGATTTCGCAACAAAAAAGGCGAGAAAAGTTAATTTATAATGCCACACTATTATTTCAAAATGTTATTGTAAATTATAATAAATATTTTTCTCATTTCGATTTTTATTCAAACAAACAGTACCTATGTATGATATATACTCGTGTTTTATTCTAATTTTTTTTTTTTAAGTTGTATATTTATTTATGGTTTTGTCAAATTCAATTGTATTAATCAACACAATATCAACACACATTTGTTAATTTCAAAATTATAAATGTACTTATTTAATTTAGAATTTAAGAGCAGCATTCAAATTTTCTCTCTAGGGTGGATAACATCTTACGACA
The DNA here is from genome assembly GCA_027580255.1 of Therioaphis trifolii. NCBI lineage: Eukaryota > Metazoa > Arthropoda > Insecta > Hemiptera > Aphididae > Therioaphis > Therioaphis trifolii. The sequence continues at coordinate 50,644,993 of CM050405.1, read as the reverse complement.
GGCCTGGTTCGGTTTAGGAACGTAAAAACAGACGCAAGCGATCTTCGTTCACGCGGACGACTACGTAAACAACTAAATGCAGTATATATTCATATCATGTTTATGAGTTTCACGGCGATCGTTGAACGACAACCACGCAGTTCAAACCACGTCGTCGCGCCCACACAAAATCCATTCGTGTTCCGGTCGACTTCAAACGACGTTTTCGAATGACGTTGTTTCCTGGCTTTTAGTCGACTTTTCACCGAAAAATCGCGACAACGTTTCAGTCACCGGACAGTCGAGTTGGCGGTCTGACTGAGAGGCGTAATGATTTTAGCGAGTATCAGTGGCGCACATATGTTTCCATTTCGAATGGTGGCCGATTATGTATTTTAAAATTGCTTGAATACTATAAGGTTTTTCGACTGTTTTTACACTGCTAGAGAAATAGAAACACAATAATTTATTTAACGAATTTACATATAAAAACTACATTAAGATAAACAATTTTTTCCGTAATGTCACTAAAAATCAAACCCATTATTTTTTTTTATTATTATTATTTCATGGGCCTCTTCAGCCCCCCCCCCCCATAAATATGCCCGAGGCGAGTATTCGAAGACGGATCGGTTAAATTTTCCGTCGTAACGAGGATTTCGCCTGACTAAAGGAATCCGTTACGGAGGAGTTTTAAAATAATTTATATTTTATGCATTTGAAACGAATAAAAACCACTCGAACCCGACGTTTTGTACCATACGATGCCAAGCGCCTATTGAAACTGCGACACACGTCTTATTATATGCCGTAAACGGGTCTGTTCACCCGTTCGCTTGTTACACGATATCTCTCATTCACAGAGTCGTCCGACGACGGTACACGTGATGTAGACGAATGAATTGGTGTTTATAATTATCATTTTCTCATTTGGGATTCGCTCACGACGACTCGCCTCGACAAACGTACACGGCACACTATAGAACTGTTTGTAATATCGAACGAATTCGATAATTTTATTGATCAGTTCAGCTTCTGTATGTATGTGCCCGAAAATTCAATAGTTATTCGATGGATTTACTTGACATTCATGCACGGCGTCGAACTTTTATAAGAGAAAGATTTCATACACGTTTTACGATATTGCCATGAGATTGTAACACAATGTTAAGGTGGGTTTACACGCTCAGTTTTACTTGTGCAAACTGGCTTGTGCAAATCTGATTTGCGCAAATATTTGACCGTGTAAACGGATATTTGAATAAAAATTTGGTTGGCACAAGTGGCTTGAATAAATTCCGGGACTACCTGAAAAAAAAACTGTGGTTGGCGCAAATTAAAATGACATTTGAAAGTGTAAACGATTTATTTGAGGTTTGTGCAAGTATTTTGGTCATAATAAATAGCACAGCTGTTTTCTTATCACTCCATCTTTATATTATCATGATTTTAGAGTATCTATAATCGTGATTATTATAGCATATCATTTTAATAATTATTAAATTATAATTTATGTAGGTTTACAAAACTTAAAATTTAACTGTTTTTTTTATACCTATTAAGTTTTTAGTGTTTATACATATACATTGTGTATAATGTCTTTTAATAAAGAATTCATCACGAATTTTATTGAATTGTACAAATCGTTTCCATGTCTGTGGAAAGTAAAGAGTAAAGAGTATAGTGATAGAGATGCTAATATAAACTGATATCACAAAATATCTTAACTGATATCACTAAATAACTAAACTGTGATAAAACCAAATGATTGTGTAAAAATTTGAACGTATGGAAACATACTTGAGTGATTCTTAATTTGCACAAGTAAATTTGTGTAAGCCAGTTTGCACAAGTACAACTGAGCGTGTAAACCCACCTTTAACGTTAATTTAATTCGAATTTTGAAAAAAAAAATGTTAAAAATAATTAGTTGCGGTTTTTTTTTTTTTTATAAAATCATGTTTACCTAATTATAATAAAAAGTCTTAGTATTCGGATTAAATACGATAGTTAATTAATTGATTGACATTCCAATTTCCAAATTTAAAATCTATGACGGAAATTCGGGAATTTCGAGTGAATTGAGAAATTCCGTTAGAAAATTCACTACGTACTTCACTATGGTCCGCCACTGAGTCAGTAGACTTGTAAGTCATTTTTTCACCCATGATTTTGTTTAAAATGATTTTTAGCCACTAAAACTCAGTTTTGATCCTTAATTTTTTCTATGCTAATTATAATAATTAAATATCGATTGCAATCTGTAATATACAGGTACATATCTGTGGTATGATGGCAGAAGCTGATATGTACATTTTTTAAACTTTCGGAAAAACGAGTTTAAAGGTTTAGAATGGAATAAAAAATACAATTTGATATGAAATGCCTTTATTCTTTTATCATTGTAATCAATAACCTTTCATGAATTAAAATATTAAGCTATAATAAATAAATTATTTTTCAAATAGTTTTTAAGTAGAAAATAAAGACATATCATTTTTTGCCAACATTTATTTTTTTAAATTTTCAACATATCAACAAAATAAAAATTATGTTATATAATATATATGTGTGTGTGGGTGTCAGTGTGTGTGGGTGTGTATTATATATATTTTATGTATGTAATATGAAAAGAATATTTTTACATGTTAATATAAGAGTGTATTATTAGTTTGAAATAAACGTGACAATTTTCATAAGTCTTGTCGATAATAAACAAGAATAATAATATTATTTTATAATATTGGGAATTGAGCAGAGAAATCAAAGGGATTATTATAATTCAATTTAAAGTTCTGTTGAAAATGTTGACGAGATACTTTTTTCGTGAAGTTGAGAAAGACAGTCGAGAAAATTTCTGTAGATATTAAAGCATAGGATTTTCGAAATGAAAAGGTCGGACGTTATATTATAATGTTACGTATAACGCGGAAATCGACTGTCGGTTTCCCACTGGAAATTCCGTGCGTACATTAACACGATTAATTATAGCACTTTCTCGTGCGTAATACGGTACTACAGCGAAAGCTCTGAATACCAGACCCTCTGGGTCGCTGAAACTTTGTTCCACGTTCGGGGATGTCCGCTATTCAGAGGGAGAAATTCGGTGCGATTATCATAGCCGTTCCTAAATAAACGTCAGCCGTTTGAAGGTGTCCGTCAAGAGAGATTGCGACAGTGACAATATTATACGCATAAACCGTGGTTATTAATAAACCTGCAGAGTATCTGCGCCGCAGTCGAGGTCTTCTTACCGACGAAGCATAAAGTTGTGATAATTTAAAATTTACGGTCGAGCGAAAGTGAAAATAAATGACGAAAAAAACCGTCCTTGTAACCGCGTACTCGTAAAATATAATATGTATCTAACGATAGAAAAAAAAAAAAAATAATAATAATAAATAATGAAAAAAATAAAACGTATCACGGAATATTATAATACCTCACAACCCCTGTTAAATCTTTTCCGCGGCTGTCGTAATGTACGCAACCGTCGCGTCGTCGCACTACACGCGCCGCTACGGTCTGGAAATCCATAAATGAACATTGTGGTCGTATTTTATATCGTCGTTAAATTATTAATGTCTCGAGTACCTCTTGTCTGCGAGTGTATGCAGGTACACGTTTCGCCGGGTCGAGTTAATTTCGTTTGCACGCTTTTGACTTTTCGTCGACGGGAGAGCCCGGAAAGAAACGGAGACCGGATCGGTATACGAGGTCGGGATTCCGATTCGTCTTCTCGAGGACAATCGTCTATATACCAAGAGTCGAAAAAAAACGTTTAAAAAAAAAAAAACGAATAACAGTTTGCAAAGCGTGCAGCAGACGATATACTTTATCGAATCTGAAAAGATTATTTGCGTTTTCGACACCGGACGTTAGGTTCGCGTCGCGAAAAATTGAAAAAAAAAATACCAAACAAAAACAGACGAACGTTATATAGCGTGGCGTAGTATCATTGCACAGTGTTTTTTTTTTTTTTTCATCGTCGCTGCAATTTCTTTCCGCTCTATCTAAACCCATCGTTTCGATTTATCTCGTCGTAAATTTCACCGTTGAATTTAAATATCCGATTTCGTTGGCGCTGCTGCTTTTCATAATACAAGAGATACCCGATTTTATCCCGTGCGCTTTTATCCAATTGACTATGGTGCGCGTGGATACCGGTAATCTCGTTGTTGCGAAGTAATTTAAAAGGTGCCGGGCGAAAACGAAAACGAAAACGACGAAAAAAAAAACCTGCAGACTTACATGTAAAAACGTTATCCGCGTGGCGCGGGGACGCGCTGGATTTCGTGAAAAACAAACCAGTTAAGCGTGAGAAAATCATTAAAATCATTTTCAACCGCCGCCGCCGCCACACGCGAACGCCTAATCTGATTTACCGGATAAGCCGGCTTGTTATACGACTGCCTAACGCCGCGACATTAGCATAATATTTTATTTTTATTTTTTTATTTATTTATTTGTTTTTTATTTATTGTAAAGAGAACATTTATAATACAAGTAAATAATAACATTAAGAATAAATTTTACAATAAATTATCTACCTCCATTAAGCACATACTTGTGATGGAGGTACAGAGTTACATCATTATATAATCAAAGACACAAATATATATATAGTAGTTGTAGTAACAGTAGTAATAGTACACTATTAAATGTTTAAATTAAATCTAAGATTGTTACATTTAGAATGTGAAATAAATTTTGAAATAATGTCGCATTTTAATCTTTATACATTTAACAAAGAAAATAACCATTTTTTATTTTACCACGGCGAAATAAATTCGTTAAATTAAAATTAAATTCGTCGTGAGCGGTCGAATCGTTTTATATCGGTTTCAGCCAACCGTGTTTCGTTATTATTATTATTATTATTGTCAATTATTATCGTTTTAGTATTGTGAAGTAAACATATCGTGTTCCGTCGTCCCCCAAATACACGACCTCGGTCCTCGACTTTTGTAAACAGATACGTCTGTAAACAGGGCGCCGCTTTTAATCACGTAAAAGTCTCGGACTAGTCGACGACGTACGCTGTAGACGGAACAAAGTGACGGGGAAAAAATATAACTGACCTGTACACTTCAACGTTGCGTAATAACGATACGCGCCGTCAAGGTTATGGGACCCATCGATTCCGCCGAATTTGTATCGATTCCATCGGGGAAGTAAGTTCTAAATGTATAATGTTCACGAGTAAAGGAAAATGGGTCATTGGTAAAAATCGTGTAAATGTGTAAACGTGTAAAATTTGCTTACTGGGGGAGTCGATAGGTGAGTTAAAACCTACCCGTACTGACGGAATCGATACTCGTGGAAATCGATGTACCTTTAATCATAATGAAAACAATTTGGCGGAACAACGAAATCCCCCACGCAGAAGTTATTATAAACCGATCGTTTTTGACGATAAAAATATTCGACGGGAAACGAGAATAATACAATTATTGTAAAGACTACGACAAATCGTGTACCGTTAATTGTTATAATAACGACTGCTCCGACGACGACGGGCACGCTAAACCAACTTGATGTAGGCACTGCACGACCCGTATCCACGTGGATTGGAGTAGGTATTTAAAATGCATTCAATAAATACAACAAAAATCAATAAATAAAAATACAGTTAACGTCTAACGGCATTGTAGTTTTTTTTTTTAATTTCTCGATTTTAAAACGTCTTTTACTCGGAAACGCGAGATCGGATTTCGAGGCCCCGGCACGAGCAACGCATGCCTTTCACTGCGCCCCGAATACAAAAAGTCGATTTTTCGTGCGCCTAGCGTCCATATTGTGGGCATATGAGTTTCTCTACGCGATCAGATCTTTGTGGTGCCACTCAGCGAGTCCACACGCGACGACGTTTTTTATCGTACACACGCGTTCGGAACCGCGTCAGTACGATTCGCGGTTGGGTTCCCGTAAACTTTGCGCCGATTTTCGAACGTTTAGGCGTGGCGATTTCGCACGCGACGACTGCGAAAAGCAACTTCGCAAGTCCTTATCCTATTATCATCACGCTGAAATCCCCGTGACGTTTGTTTCCGAAATAATTGAACCGATAAAGAACGTACTCGCGTTTTTTCGAAATCGATTGTTAATTTTTGCAAATTAAAAAAAATAAAAAATACAGATCATCACCATTAGACAGAGTGATTCGTAAAGTATAATTTTCCATTCCTATAAACCACGTAGTACTTAAGTTCATAAAATCGACCATAGGGAAACTAAAATACCGTGCTATTTTGTTTTTGTTTTCTCAACTGTCAGCCACTACTTTTACCTTAATTGTCTGAAAAAATTATTCGCTTACGAGCTCTTTCTTCAATATACTCATAATATGTAAGTTAATCTTTTTCGATCCACAAAACTTCACAAACATTTTAATTTAAGAGTGGCGGAGTTTATATGCAGAGATACCTGGCTATAAAATTTACTCCAGAAAGCACTAACCGCTACTCTGTTCATAAAATTCGAACGTACATCTCAATTTCACTAAGACTATTGTTACTTGTTTTCATTACAACATTTTCAAAAAAATAAATAAATAAATAAATAATAGTAAATATTCCTTTTAAGGAAATTTAGGTTAATGATAATGGCCGACAGTTGGGGAATTTTAAAGAGAAAAATCGTTCGGATGAAAAAAAAAATAAGAAAAATGTAGCTTTTTCGCGTTATAAATACTAAACATTTCAGAAAAAATTCCAAATTTATGCGTGGAACGTGGTTAAAATTGGGGTTTTAAAAATCATCCCTCATGATAATACACACACACATACATAAAATACAAGGGGTTTGTAATGTCATCGTGTACTGTTTGTGGGTTTGTGCAGATTGGAATAAAAACACCGCTGCCGCGTTACCGTGTGTAAGGCCCGGGCACGTTGTGTTATTCCGTCGGTCGTGAACGCATTATATTGTCGGCGGACCGCGCGCGCGAGCGCCCACGTCTGAAAGTCATAACCGATAAAATACGAAAACACGTTTAAACTTTTAACAGCTCGAATCGGCCGCCGCTGCAGTGCGCCGAACGTATAATATACCGGATGTCCCACATGGATATATGCCCGTTACGTTATCTCCTGAGACAATTGTGACAATCGAATTATATTGGTTTTTTTACGTGACTCGAAGGAACAACGACTACGAGTATTCATATTTTAATTTCATTTTTACGTTTTAATGGAAAAAACTTTACAACCTACAAGTTTTGTATTCAAAAAAACTTCAAACAAATTTTCTATAGCCGTTTTTATAGAATTTATTTTTATCATGATTTTTTATTTTTCAGGCATCGAAATCGGAGCGCCGGTCGGATTTCGAAGGACACGTTATATAACACGCAACAACGGCTATAAGCTTTACGAGTCATAAACAGTTCCGGGACACGTGTTTTTAATGGGATTCGATTAATAAATTTAGACGAGTGATAAAATCGTTTCACGTGATTTTCAATTTGAAAGGTTTATACGGTCGGTTTGTTACGATAATATGTGCGTATTTCTACACTTTACGCCATGAATCAAGTACGTGTTTTGCTTCGATTCCGTTTATCGTCATGATACGCCATTTATTTAGACTAATGCACGGACAGCGGGTGTTTTTCAGCTCAATATTGCGGCTAAATATCGTGTTATCGGGTGAAAACCGGATCACCGTCCGTCGCGCGTCGGTACTCTGTAATGTAAAAACTCACGTCACCGTCTATCGTTATCAAAAAAACATTATTACCATTTTTTTAATTTTTTCTTTTTTTTTACGTTCGTAAATTCGTATGTATTTTTTATTATTAAATTTTCGTATTTTTATATTTTCAAATCAGACACCCCCGACGTTTTCGTGTACGTTTTAATAACGTTTTACCCGTAAGACCGTACATCGAATGAATAAATCATAATAATATCGTTACGTCACACGTTTCGGGGTTTTTAGCGCGTATTGATAGGTGTGCGTTTATATGGTTATAATACGAGCACACGTCTTGGCGGTGTAAACTGTAAATGCGTTAATATCCGAACCCTAGTAATAACTGTTGCCATAACTTACGCGCCTCGTGTTATAATAACGCGATATCGTGTTTGTCCGAGAGAAAACGTCTGCTGAAATATGACTTTTGAACTCGACGTAATAGCGGCAAAACAGAGCGATATCGTGAAATATCGTGGATCAGACGATATTGCTTATTATTATTATTATTATTATTATTATTATTATTGGCGAGCCGTACGGATGGTGTGTTGTTTAAGAAGGCGGGTCGAGAGGATGTTATACACCGTCGACCTTCAACCTTGCCCCCCAAACCCGTGCCGAAACGTTTTTTTTCGTCGTGTTTCGCACGCATATATAACGTACGTGATATTTAAAACCAACAAAATATTATATTTAAAAGTTCGTGTTCAACGCGATCATAGGTAAACAACCGTATTACGACGGAACACTGTATTATAATATTAAACTAATGAGCGTAATAATTCAAAAAAAACGAGAAGGCAAACACGGAACAACGGAAAAAAATTCAACACGTCTGTAGACGAGATTGACGAGAAAAGGTACACGCGATCGATAGTTAATGTTCTCACTCGAAAATTAGTTGTTTTCGCGTATTTTCTCCGTCGGCGTTAGCGTCAAAATATCCGTTTATTTTACTTTTTTTTTTTTTATTTTTTTTTTTACAAGTATCTTTTAAACCGAAAAACATACCACGTCTTTGGTATCGACGATAAAATGAAAACACGAGGGCAGTATAATAGTAAGTATAAATAGTCATAAATAGTAAAAGTAAGACAATTATTATAGCGTTGAGAGAGTTTTGTTTATTTTTTTTTTCGGTTTTACGTTTCGTCCCTCATGACAAGCGTAAAATGCGATCGCCCGCATCACCCCAGACCAGAACGGATTTCCAATTATACAACTGCGCCACGCAATAGGAATAAATCTGGCACCCGGCCAGTCGCTTTTAGTCGATAGGATCGCCTAAAGGCACAAACTCCGAACGTCTTCGAATACACTGTTACTCGACTAACGGTCCGCCAAGTTTTTTATGTGGCCAAAAGCGTACCCAAGGGGATGGTTTTGAGATCCCAATCTCCCCCCGATTGATTGATAAGAACTAAAAATAATTATAATTCAAACCGTTTATTGTTCGTTGACCACATTTAATATTTCAGTATATTATCGTTTGATAGGTATTAATGATAACATTTTTAAACATTCACATATACTGCGTAGAGGATTGTCGAGAGACAATAGTAATTTGAACGGAGCAATGCAGTTATCTAAAAATATAACTTTAAAAGCAAAAAAAATAAAAATAAAAAATACTAAATATTTATGACATTTTCTCTGTCATTTATCATTACAACAGAAGTTAAATCGAACTTTTTATTATTTATTCTCGTATTTCGTGAATTTTAAACGAAAATAAATCTATTTAAAATTTCTACTTACTGATTATTCTAGAATACCAATATTCATTTTAAAGTTGTACACCGTGTTTATGATTTTTTATTGATCACTTCAATACTCGTTAGGGTGAACACAAATCAATCCTCAAAGATTGGATTTTAGTATATTTAATATTTATACACGTTCGATATTTCCAACACTCACACATAATTTCTTTTTTAAGTGCTTAACAACTCGTTAAAAATATATTTTGTTTCCCACACTTCGAAGAATTCTGCGTACACCTCTGTTTGAGACTCAAGGGAGTTCGTCGAATCGGTACGAAAAGTTACAACACCAGTTTCCATATTTACATTATGATAAATAACAAAACCAGTAAGTTCAAGACAATAACCAGAATGTATGTCATACGCGATCGCGATTAAGATCACTAATTTTTAGGTATTTCCGCCGTTCATACTTAGATATATTTTATTTATTTATATATTTTATTCATACTAGATATATTTTATCGCCAAACTATCACACATGAGTTGTTACTCATCACGTCAATTCGTGATCTCTCTGATAGGCAACCGAATTATTTATTTATTTATTTATTTATTTATTTATTTGTTTATTTATTTTACGGGTTTGAACCCTTGTGCATACAAATTATTAGTTACATAAAGTTATATAATTTTGGAGAAAGATAGTATGAAGTTATACAGAAAAGCAAAAATATTAAAATAAATGTTAACATAATTCGAAGGAGGGGTCCTCATTGGCATTTTTCAAGAGACGCGTGAGTGGTTCATTATGACGTTGTAACTTGTGGCCCGCGTAGAATTTCAAAAATGTATACTGGACTCAAACGAAAAAAAAACGGTCGAGTATGGCTGGTCTGGGGGCACCATTAGCGCTCTTATCGGTCGAAAGCGATTCGCGTCAGTCGATATACACTCATCGCGGTACTCGCCCGTCAACCACACGAATTGCCGACGATCGGAAGTGCACGGGATTCAAGTTTTAGAAGAACTCATCGATGACGGTTTTAAGGGAGAGGAAGCAACGAACAGTTACGTTGTAATTAATTACTAAAATACAAAATAAAATACGTATTGTGTTTCGATATTGTACGAAATTCTCGTAACAATTGAAATTATTGTTTGATTAAAACAAATTTTAGTTTTAATGGAGAGAATTCGACGAAAGAAACTTTCATTATTCGAATAAACTACGACGTTCTAACAATATTTTGAATATTTACAAATGGCTATAAATTATAGTTTATTTCGTTAATATTTTGTTCGCTCGAATGTATAGCTGTAATGTTTTAATTCGATTCGTTAGTGTTTCACGGTAATTCGAACAATAATCGTGTTATTGTAACTCATGACTAATCGATATTTATCTACGAATGCATTGTTTTCATAACCGCCTGTTGTCGATAATCGTGTAAATATAAAAAAAAAATTAAATGATAATACAAAAAAAAAAAAAAAATGAAAGCGTTGTACGCGTTTCACAAACAAAACACTACGCCTAGGGACTCGAGTAAACATTGATTATCATGGTTCGACAACTGATTCTTTACATGCTTTTTGGAAATACATTTTATAAATACGACTAATAGGAACAAAAAATACTATCATCATTCGTCAAAACTCGAATACGGCATTGTATTGCTGTTGTCTATATAAGCAAAATCTTATTTATTTTGATTTATTGACGAAACTTTAAAGAATGATGTTCCTCTAGACTCTAGAGTCTAGAGCATCGTTTCTCAATCTTTTTTCATTCGCGTACACCTGGACCTAATTATATATATAGAAAATATTAAGACATTTAGTTAAAAATTTAGTTTTAATGCGATCCTTGGGCTTGTTTGCTAGCACTTAATTTTTTGAAATCTGGCCCCACAGTTGATAGGTAAACCCGTAAGTCTGAACTCACAGATATATTTCATATTATACTCTAATTATACCTATACACACTTATATCATATATGAGAAAAAACTGATTAAAAAAATTTCACAAATCACAATAACAAATATTATATGAAATACAACAAATTTCACTTTTTCCACCATTACGCTTCTTTTTCGCGGATCCCCTAATACCTTCTTGCGGACCCCCGGCTGAGAAACGCTGCTCTAGAGGCAATACACGCGAATGGATGGCAAATATTCCAAGAGCGTATTAATTGTTTGCCAAGGAAACATTTTTGCTTCGTCGTCAGATTCTTGTACGTACATTACAGTGTTACACTAATGTAGTGTTATAACCACCATTCTAGTAGGTATGTGTATGTGAGTGTGTGTGTGTGTGTGTGTGTGTGCGTGTTCGTTAATCTTAATAAAAGCCACTAAACAAAGATATGTTGGATTTAATACTATCGAATAATAATGTTTTATAAAAAATGAGCTATCTGACTTGGGGTCGTATTATTATTATTATTATTATTATTATTATTTTGTTTCTAAATATTTTCTCGAATCGCAAACGAAATACTTAATCAGTTTGAATAAACCCATTTGTTTGTCCCAACTCAACGATCAAACTATAAGTGACACAAGATCAGTGAATAAATACCGTCTGAACTCAAGTCGACAAATACAAATTCGTTTAATACACTCCACTGTACTCTCTCGCGCAAGGCACAATATATTACTGTCGGGTGATTTTAACTCAACTGTCGTAACGTACGACTATGGTACGATAACGTCAGACGTTGATAATTGAAAAACATAACGTTGGTCGTCTTTAAACTCGAAAGTTAACATTTTACCGGGCAACGGCGGGTCGACGTTTGTATTGAAATTACGGCGTAGGAAATAATTTGGAGCCCTTTGGGTTTCCGCGAGCTCAGGCACGAGGAATATACGGACGTGACGGAGTGCGATTTATCTCACGTACGTGAAGCCGTCCCCCTACTGGGGCTCAGATTTTATCGAATATCAGACGAATCGGCATAAAATCACTATAAAACACCATAAATCCAGGCGAAACCGTCGGTATCGGGCTTACCGTTTGGAACGTTTTTGGTTCATCACCGGAATAATTTTGAAGTTAAATAACATTCACCTATCAAATATCAATCGATTTATTGTTTTTCAATCAAACGTATATTTTCTTTCGATGTTAAGTGCGTTCAAGTAGTAAGAAGTGATTTTTGATTTTTGCACGGAAATTATCATAATGTAAAACTGTGTCGCCAAAAGCGGATTCGAGGGTTGTTCAAAATAAGGGTGATTTTTGCTTGTGAATTAAAATTAATTTCTTTACTTGGTTTATTTTAACAACACGTGTACAATTTATTTATGCTAACGAGGCCGTACATTTTCACGAATTAAACCATATGTTTTCAGAACAAATTCTATTCAATTTCGACCTTTCAATATAAACTCGTATTCTATTTAATACTCAGTATCTTAAACTTGGATGGAAACCAATTTTAACTAATTTTTCTTTTGGAAATCTTTCAGTTATATCATCTACATTAATATCATATACCAAAGGATGTGTTAAAATGCCAGATAACTCAATATGACTTCACTCATTCGAGCCCAAAACCAGGTTTTCAATCGAACTTCGCTTAAGCGAAAAATCACAAAACAATTCAATATTAATAAACCGTCAAAGACCGTAGCACCGATCGCTACGTACCGATCATAGGTAAATTGTACAAATTTAAACTAAATACGTATAAAGAACCGTGATCATCTATAACCAAGATCAGCGGTTCTTAACCTTTTGTAGAACACGGACCCACGATGAAAGATTTTTAGAAATCGCGGACCCCCTACCAGTTTTTTGTTATTTATTTATTTTGCATATGACTTATCGGCTTAGTTAATTTTTTGTTGAATAGGTAACTTTTTACAAAACATCTAAACTAACCTAACCTAATCCTCATGATATCATAACCAAAATTATAATAACTATTTTATATTACAAATTATAGAAGTAGACATAACACACTAATATACACATTAATATTTATTTTTATCAAACTTCATTTTTAATTTTAAACTTTTACATCATACAAAATTTTAATTTAAAAAAAAATATAATATATATTGTTTTATTAAATTTTATTTTTATTTACTTAGGTAGTTATTGAGTCTTGATGTGATGTTTGATGTTGCATTTCAGTTACGAGTTTCTGAACATCGGGCTCAATACTTGGAGCTTTAATCGTAGTTCAGATCCAAATTTAAATTGTCATCGATGCAATAAAGATAAGAGAGGTTTATCTCTTACAATATAAGATATATTTTATAATTCTATATGAAAAAATAAATAATAATCCAAAAATATTGTAATAATGCACTCATGTCACATATCGGCTCATGTTAGGTTTTAAGGCTACCGCGGACCCCTTACATGAGGATGGCGGACCCCCAGGGGGCCGCAGACCACAGGTTAAGAACCGCTGACCAAGATGGAATCGAGTTCAAATTCGACCCTCATCAAAACTGGTAAACTGAAATGATGGACGCTTTTGGTCGTCAACAACAACAATAACACACTGTATTTTATATTTTACAAACTTGATATACGTATGAATTATAAAACAAATTTACATACATAATTCGGCTCAAGGTAGGGGGTAATCGATTGACCATCCTCCGACGAATTCACCATGATATGTCACCGTAAAGTACCACAATGCAGTATTACGTTTACGTCGCTTTAAATTCTATAATGTATTATGAAATTACTTCACAAACAAAATAGCAATAAAAGCAAAAGTATAATATGAGCTTATAATAGTACGTTCCAACTACACAAGTACATATTAACGTCAAGTAGAACATATTATATTCACAATGATTTTATCTTCTTTTTTTTTTTAACAAAAGAAACTTATCGCTTGCCTGTAAACTACTTCGATTAAGTACTTATTTAAACTTTATTGCAAAAAACCATTGAACGTGACTTAAATAATAAATGTTAGGACGATTTCGTAATGAAATAATTGATTAAACATTTTCTTATGACAATATACCTATAGTATATTGATCGTTTTGAGTGTAAAAGAAAAAGTTGTCGAAACAATATTTCAAAATAAATATTTGATAATATATGACTAAAAAACTATAGTAATTTGTAATTATAAATAACTGAAAAAAAAAAAAATAATAATAATTGGAAAATCGATTGAATAATATTGTTGTGACTATATGTGAATGGATATTATAAAGTAAAAAAAAATTTATATATCATACAATTCTGAAATCAAACAACGTGATCACAGTGTACCATAAAACTAATTATAACAACACAAGTTCACATTCATCTTCATTATTACTCAATCGACCTATTTTACCAGAGCTTATTCACGATTATAAATTTATAATATACGTAATTCGAATTGAGAATGTGAAACAACAAAAATAATATTTCTTCAAGACATCGATAAATTTAAAAGTACGTGTATACGGTTGTTTGTATTAAATTTAATATGTACGCCAGCGGTCAGAGATATGTAAACTAAATAAAATAAATATAATGATTCGGATACGTTTTATTGTTTATTTTAAATTAAAATTAACCATTGAATATTTATACGCGAGTAAAAGCGTTTTTTTTATTTATTAGAAATTTCCGGGGTTTTTCTTTCCGATAGTTAAACATATTGATTTTAAAATCATTATTTACCTAAAAAAAAAAGGTTGCTTTCAAACGTGAATATTTACGGTGAAAAAAAAATATCCAATGAATGAATACATAAATAAAATGACAAAACTCTTGTTGACTATTGATTATTATTATTATTATTATTATTATTTTTGAAAAAAAAAATGAACAATGCCTTTTATACGATTTACATTCATTCTTACAATGAGGCGATAGTATGACAATTACTATTCAGAATATTGTTATCGCAATGTGTTCCGACTCAAGTATGCAAAGTCAATTTAATAGACGTACGGAAACGACATTAATAATACACTTGCGCAATATTGTGTGCATATCGTTATAGTTTACGGTATTGTAGATCTCCGTTCGATGATTAATGCGGTTCGCGATAATAATAATATAACACGTACGTGACGCCGGTCGTTGGTGCGCGTCGAAATTCGCTTTTAAAACGGCATTCATCGTTTGTCCCGAGTGAGCTGTGAAACTGTCAGGTGTATGATGCACGGAAAAAACAAGGGAGAAAAGAAAAATAATTTTTCACGCTAATCCTCGTTTCGTGGCTAAACCGTCGGAGAAACGGAAACGTTAGACGACGCGGTCGGACGTCGTCGTTTTCTCGAGCGGCCGCAGGGGTGGGAATCGGCAGGAGCGGGCACGGGACTCCGCCGCCTCTCTGCGCCGTTTCCCTCGATTCGGAATGGACGCTGCGACGAGAAAGAGCTAAACAATAACATCTTATGAATTTCGCAGTTCATCGCGCGTCTCGTCGGATCGTCGGTGTCTGGACGAGAGGACGCCCGCGTACCACTGGGGTGCTGTTGTAACAGAGACGTTTGAAATACCACAAGACCACTGACTCCAACGTTTTCGACAGGCCCCAAAAGGGAGAGACACGAGCATATTTGCATTTGTTTATTTATTTTGACGCGAATGACGTTATTTCATATGTTTTGATTACACTCAGTCACACGGTATGCAAAAGACAAATCGAAAAGTAATATTAAAAACCAAAAATCATTTATTCGAATTAATTCAACAGCCATGATGCACACAACATCGTACTCGGGGCGTGTTCACAAGGGAGTTCACGGGGGGTCAAACCCCCTCCCATTAACTGTGTTTTTAAATTGTTTGAAATTACAAACCATGATAAAAAATATGAGTTTCCTAATTGACAATAAATTACTCTATATTAATATTTATATGTTTTATACTTATGATAATATACTACAATCCGAATAAACGATAAACAATATGTATACACGTGCAATTTAATGTAAACGGAGTACTTATGTTGCAACAAATTTCAGATAATACTGTAATATTGTAATCGGTATCATTATAAATGATCCTATCGTGGTGTAGCATACAACGTACATTTTTTCCGTTCGAAAGACATTATACAATATTTAAAAATCTTCATTTAAACTCACGTATAAATTATTATCTAGCCAATATTTTTTTTCTTCTAATTATTATGATTTTATATTGAATATTTATATTTCTTAAATTGTTTTGAATGTAATGGGAAAAGTATTATTAATTATTAATCGATAACGAAATTAAAAAATTTAGAGAAAAATATTACAATGACCAACCTACTTATAATACAATTAATATGTTTCTGTCAACTACACAAATCGTGTATTCTCGTGTATTATTTTAATAGGTATATTTTGTATTAAAAAAGCAATTTATTTTTTGTAGTCATATGCATAATCATCGTATAATTCTAGATATCGGGGGGGTATAATTATTGCGATGGTAGGTTATAATAATATGACCTCTTTGAATTTTCGAAATATAAATTTTATACAAACACATAGCAATATAATAATATTAAATAATCATAGAAAAGAAAAACATAGAAAAATGAATCTAAAAATATATCCCTTAATAACACGTTGTGGGACGCCTGTTTGCCTACTATATTTGTTTATCCTACCAAGCCGA
The DNA here is from genome assembly GCA_027580255.1 of Therioaphis trifolii. Classification (NCBI taxonomy): domain Eukaryota; kingdom Metazoa; phylum Arthropoda; class Insecta; order Hemiptera; family Aphididae; genus Therioaphis; species Therioaphis trifolii. Next base: position 50,628,016 of record CM050405.1, on the reverse strand, counting down.
TTCTGATTGACCTCCCCCTCATTTGAATCTTCTGATTACGCCCCAGTTCGTCATACCTAATTCATTTATATTGACTCCGTGTTATTTAATCAACAACTATCAATATTTCATTACGTTCTCGGTAAAATATTTGAATACATTATCTTCTAAGCAATTAAATAAATTGACATTAGGTTTAATGTGCAAATCTGAACAAACTTGTTCGATTTCGACGATCATTAGTCACTATTCACACAGTTCAAAGAGCGGGGCGATCCACTGCCGGCTCCTAATAGATTACGGAATTTCCTCTCCAAAACACGTCGATAGAAATAAAAACGTTCGCGGGAAAAGGTGGACGAGACGCGACGCCCTCGAGACCGCTCGTGACCCGATCTTATAATGGTATCCCCACGCCGAGACGGCGATGAAACAGTGTAGAACTCGTTCCGGCCGTCGTGCGCGTTTTCGGAATGACTTAACTGACTGGCACTTCTTAGACCGTATTCAGTCGTGCGGCGGTCGTGCCAGTAACAGATTAGCTTTTTTCTCGGTAATTCAATAAGCGCACAACAAGACGATGGTGTGCGGTCCACGAGCGCGAGACGCGATGATTTTGTTTTTCTCGGTAATCTCGTCCCGGGATTATGTGGTTGAGATCCAATTCGAATCGCGCGGCCGTGAGGTAAATCGTAAAACGCGAGCTCTCGGAGACATAAATGGTGATTAACCACTCGCATCGCAAAAATCATAAATATTATGCTTATCAAACACTACGCCGACAATATCGGAAATAAATTAATAGAAAAATCCTTCGTAAAACATCAAAACGTAGAGATGTTAAACCAATAAATTTTGTGAGGTTTGAATTTGTAACTTTCCGTTTAAAGTATTCAGTAAAAAACAAAAAACAATAGTTTTCCACGTTTTTTTTTTTTTTTTTTACAATTATATTTCTCATATTGTAATAGTTTTCATTTGAATTGCCTATGTTTGCTTTCTCCGACAGCCCTATTATGAACGATTTAAAGCCTATAACTAGGGCTGAGGAGTTTTTTCATATTTTTTTTAGAAAGATCGTAAAATCATGTTAGCGATCAACAAATATGTTTCATAATACCAGGAAATCATAATTCGTCACTCATACACTAGCCACTACGGCCGATCGACGCAACACTAATCGTCCAGACTCACCGCGTTCAACCTTTGAACACCGTCAACGGAAAAAAAAAAAACTTCCGTTCGGCTCGCGGTCGTCTCGTCTCGCGAGCGTATTTTTCACCGAAACGTCCCGCGGAGCCGCGTGGCAGATGCAACGTGTCAGAGAACACGGGGCGGGCGCGCTCGTGAGTCGCGTACGCGCGATTACCCGATAAAAAAATGTCACGAACATAATTCAAGCCGTCCCCGCAGCTGCGACGATTTCGCACGAACCCCGCGGGCCGTACGCGACGAACGCGTGCGATCGGACACGTCTCGGTGGTGTCAGACGGTCGGACAAAGTTTTCTCCGTCAAAACTTTCCGCGAGTTTCTCCCGGGCCCCGACGACCGCGGCCGTTTTTCTCTGCCGGCGTGTTTCCCGAGCGCACACGTCCGTACGGACGTACGCGTGGCCTGAAGAGCCGCGGGGATTTTCATTAATTTTCTCGCCCTCGACACACGCCGGACAGGAGATGCCCACCCGCGCGTCGAAAGCGTGTGTTGTTCCGGTCTCGACCGTGGGTCGTCGGCCGCCACCGTGCTATTTAAAAACAGGCATGTTCGTTTTTGCTTTTTGCTTCGCCTCCCCCCACCTCCCATCCAATTCGTCGCTTTCTTCTTCCTCGTCGGCTGTCGTAAATATTTCAACCGAGTATGACGTCAGTTTTTTTTCCCCTCCGCTTTTCTTTTCATACGAATATTTATTAAGCCCCGAGGCGTTTCGAGTACCACGGACCTTATCTCGTCTTCGTTACGGCCGTCCCGTCTCGCGCCAGAAAGCGTATACACAATTATTTTATGTATTCAAAAAAAAAAAAAAAAACGAAAAAAAAATACACATCGCTATATCACGCTCGGCAAACATTATTTTTTTAAACAGTAGCGCGAGAGATCGTCTTATTCCCGTACGTTACACACACACACACACACACACACACACACACACACACACACACACACACACACACACACACACACACACACACACACACACACACACGCTCTTCTAGTAGACTATATATATATTGTGATGATTATTTTTTATTTTTCACGAGTCCGGAGCGAGTTTTGTAATAACAGTGTTCTTTTTTTTATTTCCGTTCTGCACGTACAAAACGAGAATTTCACCTGTATAGAAAACAACGTCTGCGAGCTCTACGTTCGGCGTCGGGGCAGACCGCGACGAGTTTAAATAATTAGCAGTCAGTCATCGATTTTTAATGCAATCAGACTGTTTTGTTTTAGTTTTAGTTTTTTTTTTTTTTTCATTTCTTTTTTTCCGTGTTAAGGTATCAGTTACAAAACGTCTTCGTGCCGTATCGATCGGATTCGCCGCTGTGCCCGAGCCGTGCAACTATAAATTAGTAATTAATTATGGATTCGAGTGTCCGCATTATGTAGCGGCGCGTTTTTCGTCGCGGCCGGGTCTTGCTGCACCGATAGGAAATATTTTATATCAAAGTAAACGTCAAGGGGCGCCGAATGCCTGGCGTGTAGACGTCGCGAGTGTTTTGAGTTCGTTTGTTGAAACAAAAATCTCGTTTTTTTTTTTTTTTTTTTTTTTAATTTTTCGCAGGCGGGCTCACTGGGTTATGTAGTACGAAGTAATTGATGGCTGAAGTATTGGATGAAAACGCTTGACTCTTTCATGCGTTCGCCGCGCCGCCACCACGGTCAAGTACCGTCACTCATGCAGTGTCTTTATACACGATCACTACGTTCGCCGACGTTACAACCGACTTTGTCCCGAGTGTATATTCGAGTTTCGCGTGTCCGTGTGCGTGTTTGTGTGTGTGTGTGTGTGTGTGTGTGTGTGTGTGTGTGTGTGTGTGTGTGTGTGTGTGTGTGTGTGTGTGTGTGTGTGTGTGTGTTTAATATAATACACGCTTCTTATTTGTCGGCATGAAATCAATAAACAAATATGAACAACGCACATTTTCCGTTTCATTTCCACCGCTACGGCGGCCGCATGGCACAGTGTACGAATATCACAAACTCTGATTATTTTTTCGTATTTTCTTCATACGACGTGAATAATGTATTTTATTGTATTTCGAATAATTCGTTTATTGCGTAATATGTACGTTCCGTTTTGTTTGTTTTGATTAAAAAAAAAAAAAATGCAAAAGCCCCGTCGTACGAATATTCATTTATTTTTCTATTCCGGTTCATTTGCACGGTAAATAGCTTTTATTTGTGATGAAAAAAAAAAAAAAAATCAGGTCACATCATGAAATTCCCAAACGGGTGACTTCTCTTCGGTAGCGGCGACGAAGAAACGAAAGTTTGACTACTAAATAAATTTCCGAAACAAATTGCGTGATTATGTTTTATAGTCAAACAAAAAAAAAAATAAATAAATAAATATATATATACAAAATACGAGTAATATTACGATAGTTATAAATTACTTTAACGTTTCGGTTCGCGTACAACGGTGGCGGGCGGGAGGGGGCGACAATACCCCCGGCACCGGTATTGTCTGTGGCATAAATATTATTGCGGTATTAAAATATCGTTATAATGATATCGACCGAACACGAATAATCTGTGACGAAAAATCAGCCGCGTGATCCGCGGTCGCCGTGGTGCGTTCGTGACTCCGAAAACCACACGACGTTATTGATTTCGTCGCCCGTCCGTCCGCTCGCCCGTGTCGACGACGATGATATTATACACACGGCCGGGTTAAGGGCTGATAACACGCGCGTCGTCGTCGACGTCCGTGTCGCACGAATCGACCGGGCGCACGGGTCTGAATTCGTGTTTTCACTTTTCCGGCACGCGAAACGCGCTCGTTCTTCCACAAAACGATGTAGTCGTTCTCGCGCGGCGACGCGACGACGTACGCGTGAATATATTCGATTCTGCGTGAAGCGAAGGATCTTATGGTTTTACAATGATGTGTATTTTTTTTTTTCTCTAAACACTTTATATTAATACAAGTAATAATTATGATTGATGGTTACAGAATATTTTTACATTGTTAAATTTGATTTATGAGATGTATTTTATTTAAGAATGTAATGATTTCGATGCTCAACTAATTAGTATGTGATAATATTATATAGGTGAATTAAATTTCGTACATACTATTTTAATGTGTTATTTGTCAGTTTCAATTTTATCTGTACGTTCAAAGCAATAATTTAATTTTTGACAATCCGTTTAAATATACTTTTAAACATTTTATTTATCACATTTAATATATTGAAGTGACCGGTAACACTTTAATAATGTGTATTAAAACAATAATAGTACAATCTTTTTTTATATTTATATAACGTTGATTCATACTCGTTGAAATTATTTGTGTGAACAAATTACGTACGTATGTGTAATATTCTGGTAATAAGACGGTTATATTCTGTGTCCGGCCGACGTACCGTCTGTCTGTTAAGAAAAATGCGCTCGCGCGTACGTGTTTTGCCTATGCGATACGCCGTGCGTCACGGATTTGTCATGTCTTGCTCACACCCGCGCACACATACGTAAACGTATTATAATATAATATCATTATACTCGAACGGATATTAGACCATAAAATCGTGGGTCATTATATCGTATGACATTTTTTAGATTCTGAGTGAAGCGAAGGATCTTATGGTTTTACAATGATGTTTATTTTTAGATTCTGAGTGAAGCGAAGGATCTTATGGTTTTACAATGATGTTTATTTTTTTTTTTTTTTTTTTTTTTTTCTTTTTTTTTCTGTAAACACTTTTTCGTATAGAAATCCTTGTCCAAAAGTTTCGTCCAGCAACTCTTTAGATTCGAAATTGAACTGAGATGGTACTTTAGAGAGGTCATTTTTCCAAAATCTCCATAGTTTTTCCAGTAATCAAGAATAACGATCGAAAAACTGAGTAAAAACGGTAAAATCGGTAAAAATCCGCCGTAAACGAGATTTTCACTGTTCAGATTTTAGGTATTTAGTCATAAATCGAAAAGTATTGAAGCTAGAAACTTGAAAATTTTATCCAATATCAAATACATACTTTTTTATATTGGACAAAATTTTCAGAACAATTAAAGCATTTTTGACTTAAATATAGAACTTTTAATTTACCAAATTGTTTGAAAGTTTTTATGTAATATAATTTTAAATATTTGACAAAAAGTTCTGAAAATTTAATATGACCTTACTCATATACCTACCTAATTATCCTAACAAAATTTCAAAAATCGTTAGTCAGGATTTTTTTTTATACACGTTTTAACAAATTCATATAAATTCGTATATGAATATCGACTGTTTGTACGTTAATTTTCAACTTAAAATCTGTATAAATCTTTTTTGGTGTGTCCGATCACAATGAAACTTGGAATATAGATATAAAAACATGTTTCGAATCTTTTGGTAACAGAAAATTTCTAACGAGTTAAAAATTGAATATTTTATGAGGGTTTAATAATGAAAAAACTCACCAAAAATCAGACAAATAACCGAAAAATACGTAAACAGTGTATAAATAATATATTATATTACACTGAAGCTTTGCTCAGAATCGTTTTATACTAAAGAAATGAGTCATCATTTCTTTAAAACTTAATACATTCATCACCAATATCTTGTCCGAGGTTAGGTTAGGTGATCCCATGATAGAAAGTGCTATACACTCCTCACCATTATCTTGTCCGAGGAGCGAAGCGACGAAGGACGAACTTCCACCACCATTATCTTACCAGCTTTTTTTTTATTATTTTTTTTTTTTATTTTTTTTTTTTCTGTAAACACTTTTTCGTATAGAAATCCTTGTCCAAAAGTTTCGTCCAGCAACTTTTAGATTCGAAATTGAACTGAGATGGTACTTTAGAGAGGTCATTTTTCCAAAATCTCCATAGTTTTTCCAGTAATCAAGAATAACGATCGAAAAACTGAGTAAAAACGGTAAAATCGGTAAAAATCCGCCGTAAACGAGATTTTCACTGTTCAGATTTTAGGTATTTAGTCATAAATCGAAAAGTATTGAAGCTAGAAACTTGAAAATTTTATCCAATATCAAATACATAATTTCTTATATTGGACAACATTTTCAATTATAGCACTTTTGACTTAAATACAGAACTTTTAATTTACCAAATTGTTTGAAAATTTTTATGTAATATAATTTTAAATATTTGACAAAAAGTTCTGAAAATTTAATATGACCTTACTCATATACCTACCTAATTATCCTAACAAAAATTCAAAAATCGTGAGTCAGGATTTTTTTTATACACACTTTAATAAATTATTATAACTCACCAAAAATTATACAAATAACCGTCATATACGTAAACAGTATTTAAATAATAATATATTATTATATTAAACTGAAGCTTTGCTCAGAATCGTTTTATGCTAAAGAAATAAGTCATCATTTCTTTAAAACTTAATACATTCATCACCAATATCTTGTCCGCTGACCGAAGAGACGAAGGACGAACTTACCAGCTTTTTTTTATTTGGTTTTTATCTCAATTTCGGTTTTGGTTTTTTTTTTTTTTTAGTCGTGAAATCGGTTCGTGGAACCGGCACGTTTTTGCACTCGACCCCTTTTGCGTTCCGAGTAAAACGAAGGATATTTTTAAAGACGAGGTGTTAAATCAATATTTTCTTTTTTTTTCTGTGAAATATTTTGCGAGTAGCAATGATTCTTCACAGGATCCATCCATTATTATCATCCACGATTAGAAATTATATGAAGATGGCATTTAAAACCGGCCGTTTTTCTCTTAAGTCTATGTAGTTTTTGCAGTCGTCAAGAAAAACTGCCGAAAAACCGAGTAAAAACGACCGTAAACGACACTTTCGATAAATGGATTTTAATTATTTAGTCATAACTCGGAAATTAATGTTGCGAGAAAATTGAAATGTCCGCCATATATACCGTCAATATTGATAAACATATAACAAAAGTTTCAAAACCATTTGAAAACTTTTGGACCAAAAACATAACCACGAAAATGGCTTGTTCGTTTAAGTCAATAACGTTTTTAATATTTGCCGAAAATTTCTGAAAGTATAATTATATGATTATACTCAATCACTCGATTAACTATATTGAACAAATTTAAAAAAAAACTGTATCTCCAAATTTTTTATAATATACGTTCCAGAAAATTACTAGGTATACGTTTTTTACGGAATAATTGTCTTTGTATTCATTTTCAACTTAAAAATATGTGGAAAAAATGATCGTACCATCCAAATATTATGAACCTTTGGATACTCGAAGAACGACGTGATATGGAACTTTTGGGAAAACACTTGGTCTCCTTAGTCGAACAAGCAATCTTCAAACAAGTAGGTACGATAAAATAAAACCCTACCGACAATAAGGTTAAAAAATAATGAAATACATAAACGGTATATTTTTATACTGTAGCTTTGCTCGAAATCGTTGGACTACAGAAATGATCTATCGTCTCTTTAAAATGCGATACGCCCATCATCATTATATTGCTGGAGGAGCAGAGAATATCCCACGGTGCAAATCACGTCCTTTTTTAATTTCACCGGGTGAAACAAAAGCGGCCGCGTAAGATGTCGAAACGTTTAAACTTTGATACGCCAGTCCGGCGGAGGCGGTTTCGGTTCTGGGTTTCTTGATTGCCTGTTATTGACCGTGTGCACGGTTTTTCGCGTCAAATCAATTTTTTCAATATTTAAACTTCGCTTTGACATATCTAACGAATTATAAATACAATAATTATTCTATGGTTATTTTTTTAATATTGACGATTGGATATGTATGTGAAGCGCACATGACTGTATGAATATAGTCACGTATGAAACCAGTGAAAAAATATAATACCAACATTATTCAATTATATTTTTTTATTTTTTATTTTTTTTATTTTTTTTGATTGATTTTTTTGATGATCTCAATGAAATCGGGTCTCCCGTAATATATTGAGATTCAGTGCCATTATCCCCTCTTTGAACTTCGCTACGGCGCCTTTGAATATGCAGAAGAAACTTGAGATTTGATCATAAGCGATCGATTCACCCACACCCTGTGACGCGGCTCCTGTATCGCACATGTCAAACCGGTTATCGAATTCGTCTCAGTTATGTGGTCTAACACATAATCGTCAGAGCATGTTCGGTGGATACAGACACACCGTATACGCAGTGCTTCCGAGTGATTTGATGAAAACATAAAAAAATGTAAGTACGAGTTTCGGTCACTGGTTTTATGAAAGACATACGAATCGCTGTCACTTTAGGTATTATGACATTGAAACGACGGACGTTTTAAACCAAAGCAGTATAAAACTTTGAAAAAAAAAGAAGCAAATAACATTTTCGGAATCCAATGAGTACCTACTCTCGGACGCTGATAATATATTGCTCTCCGAACCTGTACCCACGTGGTGTTTTAGCCAATAAACTGGGGTTTTGTAATATTATGTTGAGCTACTACGGGAATTCCAAATCAGATGAAGACTGTTTTGATGTCCTGCAGTAAATATCTACGCATTTCAATGGCCGCACATTTGATTCGGACATATAACGATTTAGACTTAACACATCGAACGCGAGGTCGTCAGAAAACAATTGTGTCGTTAAAACGACTATAGAAAAAAAAAATAATCCGATTAATAATCGAATTGAATAAAGTGTCAAGATACCATACACAAACCCTTGTGCTCATTAATTATGCAAGTATATCTATAACGTATCAAGTTTATATCATTGTGTGTGTGTGTTTGCGCATGCGTGCGTGATCTGTACTGTAAACAATATTTCACAAGAATGGGGCCCTACAGTGTTTTGTGTTCGATATTTCTAAATTAAACGTTTTGAATGTCCGACGACTCGACACCGAATCACCGCGGCTACGAGACAACTCACGAGTTGCATATTAACAGTTTCGGCTGCATGTTATCATTATTATATATATAAAAAAAAAAAAAAAATTACACAATAGTAAATCATTTTTCTTTTTGGAGCGATGGAAACGGAATCGAGGCAGAGGTCGGTGGTTTCGACATGAAAAAACCGCGTAAATATCAAAAAGACATGATAATTATTACAACAAACTTTGTGTATTAAGTGCATGCTATAACGTTTTAATCGGAGCTTTCATATCAAAACTTGTAATTCAACCCCGCACGAAAATATGATAATAAATTGCGAAAATAACGATTATGGCTGAAAATAACATTTTTTTTTTTTTTGTCTCTATTGTATTTTCTTTGTAGGTTTTTCACGTATACGTGTATTTTTTTTTTCACTCTACTCTAGTGGGCGTCCAAGGCCTGTTTCAATTTTCAGGTAGGTTAGTCTCTGGCCCCGGCATTTTCACCGGACCGGCCCGCGGGGAGACGGCGTCACAGACCCGTATTACATATATACCGGCGCGCGAACACACGCCCCCTCCTGACCCATTTGTGTTTTCGAGTCCACCGGGACGATATCTTGCACGGCTGGATATTATGAAAAAAAAAAAAAAAAAAACAAAAACAAAAACAAAATGGAAAACAAACCCTTGCGCGCGTACGTGGCCGTCCGTGATGGCCCCGTGGAGTGCGATCGATTTATGAACAAACGAATTACCGTTCGTCTTTTGAGTTTTTCACGTGAAAACAGCGGTACGCATTGCAATATCATTAGGCGCCGAGTCGGTTCGAGCCACCGATTTATGAGAACATTTATTTTTCCCGACGAAACGCCGCACTAACATAATATATCACCGTGTGCAGCGTACGCTGTACACAAAAAAACTACCATCATATGAAATTATAATTAAAAACCCGGACGTAACTCAGGAATATGGTGGACGACTTTTGCTACCCTGAACGTATTTTTGAGACTGCGAGACTGTCGTTTAGCTACTATTAAAAATACAATTATCTCAAATAACGCATTCAGAAATATAACGTCGAACGACGAAAACTAACTCTTCCGAGCACGAAGAAAAACCGCTGAACATCGGGTAAAAACAGTAAAATTTGCGAGACTTTTACTAGATCAATAATTTCAGTTGTTCAATCATAACATCGAAATTAATGATGCCAAAAACTTAAAATTTTCTCCATATATTATTGACATATTATTTCGTACTCGGTAAAAATTTCAAAAAACTTTAATAACTTTAGGGCTAAAAATGGAACTTTAAAAATATCTCGTTATTTAATTTTTTTTTTTTTTTTGTTTTATTAAACACTTATTTCAATATAGTTTTATAAAATTGTAAAAAAAAACTATTATTATGAAATATTGTTTAATTTAATTTATGTTTTAGAAAATAATTTTATTTTCATTACAAAAAAGGTTTTTACAAACGAATTAAACTTAATGCGAACAAATTTAATGTCAATATCAATATTTATCTCGCACCTTCCCTGTTATGTATTTACTTGTGACTCCTAAAGAAAGCGCGCCATTCAATTTGGAAACTACTTGTATAAACTATCAGAGTAAATCACCAGATGGGCATTTTTTAAACACGAGTGTTGTGTTTACTGTACAATATTTAAAACAGTTTCAGCCAAATTTGTAGGTACTTCATGGCTCTTACCCTGCTGAAAACCTAGGGACCTGTGAGCTATCTTAAAAATCATTTTTGTAACATTCTTGCCGACTATACCGATGCATAATATGTAACCGTCAAATTAAGGAATTAATGTTAATGTCTAGTCAATAACGATATTTCCTAGGTAATGTCAATAACTTCAGCCTTTTTCAGGCATAATTGATAAAAATATAAAATCTTTTATTTATTTGTTGGATTAGAAATGTTCTTGAGTTGTAAAATTGATAATCCACACTGACTACTTATCAGCTCTAATATGTTCGATGATCGACAATCAGGTACCTATTAAGTAAAAGATAGCACAGAGTATGGTATGCTAAAACATAGGTTCACTAAATCACAACTGGTTCCGTGTCCTGAAAATATATCAAACTATGAAAAGACAACCGGGACTGCCGGAGTAAAAGAAATTACCGTTCGTGAGGCTGCTGAATATGGAATCGCCGGATCACAAGGCTATACTAGATGTATTTGTGAAGCAGGATGCAAAACTAATAGACGTGCTCGTAAAAGAATAATGTTTCATGCAATCCAAAGTGTCACGGTACAACGAATTGTGAAAATAAATAATTACGTATAATTTATCTTGTATTTATAATTGTCTGACCTAGTTTAAATATTTCGTTAAACATAATTATCTGCATTGCCTATAAGTATTAGTCATTAAGGTAAGTTCCTAGTCATAGTTGTAAATGTGTTAACAAAATTTTATAACCTTGCCTATATTGTCAGTTAATTCCTAGGCATTGACAATATCGACTACTAACGTAGTGAATTTATAATATTGGCTAGGCATTTACTTTATAAACTAATTTACATCATTGACGGTAACATATACACATATTGTCTAGGAATACCGCGAAACCTTGTTCCACATCACCGAGTGTGATACAAGTGTGATAGTTATTAGTAACCAGTCCAAAATGTCATCTGATTTGTCATCTCCGGTATTCATGCCACTTTCTTTGCGTTAATAAAAGCGTTCCATAACTGGTTCTTACCTGTAACAAAAACAAAAAACAAAAAACATTTAGTGATGTGACGCCATGGGTAATAATTAAAGACCGGATCCCCGAGCAATTGCATATTTTTATGGCGTGTTCTAAATTCAATAGAAACAAGCTACAAATCCAAATCAAGAGATGTAGATTAATTTAGCGAAGGTTTTATGTTGCACAAAATTGCACGTTTTTGGGTTTTTGCACAAAATCGCACGTTTCGGTTTTTTTTTTTTTTATAAAAATGTACTTTTGTACAAATATTTTTGTATTTTTGTATTATTTTTATCGGTGCTATATTATGTTGTTATACAAAGTATTGGACTTTTGTATCTAACAATATAATTTTATATATAACGATATAATGCGACGTAATTAAGAAGCTGCTTTGTTTTACTCTGAAAATTTCAGTAAATTTAAAGAATTGGTATCTAATATATAAAATGACGCCCGATCTGTCCAAAAAGTAAAATCCATTTTGAGTACTACATCAATTATATCTGATTTAACATTTATTCGATCACATTTATCCGAGTTTCCAAATTCAATGTTACAAAACTGGAAAAACAAAATTCTTCTTTAAATTATCAAACAAATGTAGTTGAATTAGTAAGAGATTGATTTAAGAAAATTGAAAATAAAAAGGGAAAAATACTATATGAAAAATTCAAATCAGTATTAGATATAAATCCCGGATACAATATTTTAAAACTGTACAACGATTCAATAAATGGAAATGACATAGATTTAAAAGAAGATTCTGTTATTATAAGCTGCTATAAAAAATTCCCTATAACAAGTGTTCACGTAGAACGTATGTTCCCGCACTTAAAACACATATTAAGTGACAGAAGACATAATTTTAAAGAAAAAAACTTGGAAATGTACATGATTAAAAATTGTAATCAAATATTGTAAATAAATAAATATTTATAAATATAATTATTACTAAATAATAATATAAAAAAAATACTATTAAAATTTGAAGAACCTATATAATGAAAATTTTGTTTTTGCACGTTTTTGCAGATTTTAAAATTTTAATTGTACATTTTTTAGATTTTAGCTGCATGAAAATCCGGTCTTTAGAAATAATAGTAACGATGGACGTGTTCACAGCCTGCAGATTCACACGCGCAGTATATTACATTTTATTATGATGACTAAACGCCACATCGATAAGTCAGTGAACGGATATAACTACTTATCAGTCGTCGCCACTGAACGCGATCCGCGGTTATACGTTTTAGGCCCTCCTCTTCCCGACACGATCAAACGCGCGTAATTTCGATACGATATTTCGCTAAACCGACGCTTCTGTGACACGAGTGATTATCAGCGGCCACGAGCACTGCCAAAGAGGTGAGCAAATGTTTTACGAAAGCACGACGCTTTTAAAATACGGTTCGATTTTATCGACAGTTGGCGAGTGTATTTCGAACAATCACTAACACAAAACGATTGGTCTGCAGTCGACTCGACTGATTCGATTGATTGCGCCGTTGAAAATATGACGGTTCCGTGAAATTCTACTGGTAAAAACGAAAGTTTCGATTTTCCGAAGGAAAATCGATAAATCTAAGCGATAAGTTACCAGGAACGGATCAGAGGGACATAACTCAAATGACCTCGTTTGTGTGCGGAAACGCGTGGACCACGTCGATACACACGCAGAGATCATTAATCGTTCAAAAACATTTGTCAGCTGATTATAATTGAAGATTTTTCAACGTGAAAAAGGGTGAAACAACGTTTGTCTCGGGATCCACGACACAAGTAAAAATGATCTATTTCTTCTGCTTAACTTTTTCACGAATTGAAATATCGACCATACATTTGAATCGTACACTATCAGGAGAGCGCGATATATAAATACACCGCAAACAATAAAAACGTCTAATACGGCTCAAAAACCAGTGTGACGATGAAAACGAATTTCATTAATTTTTTAAATCACACGTGATTTCGGTCCATATCAAATGCGGATAGCTGAAATTGAAATATTCGCAATTAAACGCGAATTATTCGAGCGTAGTTTCGCAGTTACATACGCTCGATTTTATGGTAGCTCACAGAGTCCGGCGTAACAATCTGCGTACGTTGTTATTAATTCGGTTAATGCAAGTAGTGATAATACAACAATATCACGGTGTACTCACAAAACAAACTATAGCTGTTATCACTAGAGTTAGGATGTCGATGACCTAAAAAACACACACAAATACCCTAAAAAAATGCGAAAATTCCATACATGCCCTGAAAACTTCAAAAAATGACATTAAACAAAAGACGACGACGTCGATCAGTTCATAAGTGTTTGTATGATGAATAACTTCCCTCGACGTCAACGGACGTTATGACGTTTTACCAAAATATAACACTCAAACAGTAAATCTTATAGGCAAGCGATAAATTTAATCACAATAAAAACCCAACAATAATAATCTTCTTCGTATGTGCCTTCACAACTCTGTAAGAGTTTTGGCTGCCACTGTTACTGCTCTCCAATGATCACGATCCTGTATCCTTTCCTCCCATTCTGTTACTTCAACAATAATAATAGTAAAATGATTTTTTACTTCTTGTCCGAATCCAAAGTTAGATTTTAAATAAACTAAATTTGTTTCCAAACTTGGGTTTAACACTTTTTCTCTAAAATCTTAAATTGCCCCACATTGTACAAAAACTACAAAAAATGACCTAAAATATGAAAAAATGACTTAAAAATGTGGAAAAATGACGTTAAAAAACAAACAAAAATATTGCATTTATATCTGAAACTGCCGAAAAATGCAAAAATATGCAAAATAAAATTAGAATATTCTGCATCAAGAGAGCACGAATCGAATTTTCATCTAGGATAGCATTGTACAGAATCAAAGAAAAAAAAAATGCAAAAGTCATCAACATCCTAACTCTAGTTATTAATACACGTCGTGTAACGTTGGTGCACGAGGTTTTCTGTGGTTTCGTAATCGATAAAAAGCGAATTTGCGTATAGGCACCGACGATCAATCAGCCAGCCGTTTGACATTACACGTGAAAAATATAAAACCGAAAACGTCACCGTCTCTCTCCGGGGGCCATCGTTTTGTTTCCCAACGATAAGTGACATAATGGAGTATTTTTTATTTATTTATTTATTTATTATTATTTTTTTTTTTATTTATTTTTTTTTTTGTTTGTTTCCCCTGCCGAGTTAATAACGTCGTCGTATGACGTGAGCTGCGGATCGTTGATGCACTGCTTCTATATATATATATATATATATATATATATATATATATATATAAAATGCCGGGCATCAACAATTAAAAAAGTTTAAGTCAAGTTATTTTTTAACTTTTTTTTATGTCACTTTATAGGTTTGATTTTTACCCATTTTAC
This sequence comes from Therioaphis trifolii, assembly GCA_027580255.1. NCBI lineage: Eukaryota > Metazoa > Arthropoda > Insecta > Hemiptera > Aphididae > Therioaphis > Therioaphis trifolii. Next base: position 50,612,924 of record CM050405.1, on the reverse strand, counting down.
GCAGTCATTTTTCAGTTGACATATTTTACGGTCACGTTGAGTTAATAAAATATGACGTTTTCATATACAAATTATTGTTTTTACACTAAAAGAACAAAACAAAATATGGAAATATTTGTATTCATAAAACTACAATAGAGATCACGTAAGATTACTTTTGTGTAGTAATTAATCCGTGTAATCTTTTGTACCTACGAGTAAAATATTTTGATGAAATTCGTTTTTTTTTCTCGTTTGGTAAAATAAATATTCATAAATTAAATTTTTTTTTTTGTTTTAAACTAAAATTCACTGATTATTAACGAAGTTGATTTTTTCCTATTTAACTTTTGACTTAAACAAGTTGAAAAACTAGTGGAGTAACTTTTACAACCTTAAACTTAATTCATTTTTTTTCTGTATAAACTCAACGAGTTAAAAAAAAAAAAAATAATTAACCCGCCCGGCCACGTGTGTACTTATATATTATATATATTTTGTTCTCGCGGGAAAATACGTACGCAGGTATACCTCGCATTGTGTTATGTTTCCGTCTCCGTTCGAGAATTCGTTTTCGCAACTTGGATTGGTCTCGAAACGCAATTATAACAGCGGCGGACGCCTTTTACCCGCGTAGACGCAGACGTTTCCATTTACTCGACGGCGCGGCGGCGCGTAGTGTATTGTGCACGTGTAGTGCTTCGAGTGATTAATTTTACATCGGGCGTGTCGGATTAAGTCTATTATATACCATCGATCGATCGATTTCAACAGACCGATCCCCCCCGAGCTAATGCGATTCCGTGGCGTTTTATTGTGTTTCCACGATTATTGTTGGACTCGAAGTGGTTATTTTTTTTTTTTTTTTTAATTGAATTTAATTTGTTTTATTTTCTTTTTTTCGTTTTTGTAATCCGTAGCTACCCGTCGGTAATTCAAAACTAGTATCTGTTACAGTTTACGTAATCAAAGCGCTATACTGCAGATGACGAGCGCTAATATAATCACATAATGTTTCCCCGACTCATTTCCCGAAGACGACACAAGAAACGAGACAAAATTCCAAGTCGCAAAACGACTGGCGACTAACTTGGCGTGCGTTCACGAGGACAAATACATTAAAAATCTACTGCGACCGTGACGACGCGCCGACAAAAATAGCCTTACGATACACACCCTACACACGATATGGTTTTTTTGTTTTTTTTTTATTGATCATATCGACTATGAGAACACATTATCGATAATGAATGACCAACTATTTTTTGTATATTTTTTTCCTTTTTTAAATCGAACACATTTTATTCGCTGATATTTAGGTTTGGTCTGAGCGCATTTTCTAGGATTTGAAACGAGTGATGAACAAGTGTGATGAAATATCAATATAACAATAGTGTTGGCAGCGTTTCGCGTATGTTTTTGCCTTTCTTTAGCCATGACACGATATCCATGCATTTTTATAGATCTAGATTCTAGACCAGTGGTTCTCAACCGGGGTGACGTGTCACCATTGGGTGACATGTATCCAGTGTAGTGGTGACAAAAAAACGTCGGGGAAAAGTTTAAAAATATGGACATTTTTTCGAAAAAAACATATTACTATAACGACTGTTATAGTAATATAATGTGACTACTGCCAAACAACACATTGTCTCCACATTGAATACCCTCGACTATTGACGAAAGCTATGGAAGTGCTACTTCAATTTTAAACGTCCAGGCTATGTGAACATGAAAAAGCGCCAACGTCTCACAAAAACAATACTAGAAGACGATATGAGAATCGCTCTTTCAACCATCAACCCTCGAATTCCAGAACTATGTAAAAATCATCAGTGTCCAATTCGTTTTTTTTTTTTTATAGCACTTGTATTTCATATTATTATTATTATTATTTTGGTGTTAGGGAGACCTAGTATTGGGTTCTCGTGGATGAGGGTGACACAAATCAAAAAAGGTTGAGAACCACTGTTCTAGACCGTCTAAGGCGCACTCTGATCGTTTTTGTTTTTTTTCGTTTTTCCTTTGATAGCGTTTGGCCAATCGTAGACAGTGCTTTTGATTTCTCCAAGACGTTTCGAGTTGTGTTTAAATCTGTGGATCCACCGTTTTGTTTAAACGAAGAATTTGACTTGGGTTTTTTGTATCCATTTTAATATCTCATCATAATTATTATTATTATTATTATTGTTATTATTGTTATTATCATTGTTCTGGCGCACAATGAAATAACACGGAAAGTGCGATTACCACGTTGCCGTTTACCGAAAAAAAAAAAAAAAAAACTCCAACAAATATAATATTATCATAACAACCTTTGGATTCGACCACGTTTATTCACATTGTACACGCAAACGAGAAAAAAAGTTTTGACGGACAGTGACCGGCGCCGACGCGGTTACACGTTCTACCGGGGTGAGAGGGGGGCTGGGGGACTCTCGACGTGATCGATATCGTGAAAATATTAATGATCGCGTATTTCGATATTGAACGAGCCGAGCACGACGAGTTTGACGTGTGAACGTATTTAAGTATGACGTCGTTGTGTGCACGCCGAGTGGATTCGATTCCGGGCGTTACGCGGAAGTCGGTTTTCGTTTTCTTTTCGTCCCTACGTTTGAGGCTTTGGAAACGTCTATGTATATATGTATAAATAAACAATGTGAGTACGTGAAGGATTGTCGAAAGAACATTATTCACGTGCGATTTCGAGAGGAAAAAGTAAAAAAAAAACAAGAATCGTCTCAAATTTTCGACGACTTTGTGTACAGAGGTGTGTGACAGAGTGGAGTGAGTAAGAAAGGAAACGAAAAAAAAAACTCCGACGCAATACGACTACGACGACGTTATCGTGACAACGACTCGGCGGCGTGTACACGTTCGTTACGAAAAATGAACGAATAACAACAAAATTCGATATTGTTCCGCGAATCGTGACCGACCGAAAACGGATGTTTACGCGTTACGTGTTCTGACAGTCGGATTCATCGTCGCCGCTCGATAGGTACCGGCGGTCGCCTCTAACTCATTCCCGACAACTCGATTTATTCGCTTTTGCGTCGTTCGCTTTTGTGGAAATTACAATCGGCGTCGGGTTCGGCTGAGGCAACGCGCGAAAACGAGTCGAACGTTCTTTTATTTTTCGTTCGTGCGCCCGTCGTCGTCGTGTAGTCGGTCCGTCACGGCGGCGACTAGTTCGTATTTTTGAGTCGTCGTACTAAAATTTACGGTTGAACACAGAGGTCAAACCCAAACTTTGTTTCCGCGAACAACTCGTTACGAACATTATTAACTTTTATAAGATTATTAACTTTTATAAAATTTAACTTATGCGACCGTTAAAAATTACAATTTGATCCTAAAGTGCCTAGATTTTTCCTAAATTATTTGACGATTTGAAAATAAACGACATTTTCACAAAAATAACAAATTTTATTGGAAATGATAAAGTTTAAGTTGCCTTTGGCCAGTTTGATATGCGTACCAGTGGTCCCCAAAGTGTTTTCCATGAAACCTAAGTGTTCCGCAAGAAAACCACTTAAGTTCCACAGGTTAGACCATATACACTACACACACACACACACATAACAACAGTGATTTTTCAAAAAAAAATTTTCTAAAAAAAAATTATTTCTACATTTTGGAAATATTAAAATATAAATTTGTGATTAAAACCATTTAAATGATTTGTTTGAAATAATATAAATACATATATTTTTTTTTACCAAAAGCACCTAATCATAATATCACTGGGCAAAAATTGAGAATTGTTTGATATTAAACTTTACAGCTATGATAAACATGCGTTTTAATACAATAATTATGAATAATTTTAACTAATCTCGACTTTGTTTGTATATTTACAATTAATAGTTGAAAATTCGGGGTTGAGTTGAAGTTGGAGTTCCACCTGACAAGATCAATTTTTCGATAACTCCGTGGCCGTTTAACATTGGAAACCGCCAAAGTATACATTGGTAAGAGAACCTCTTATTTTAACAGAAGCGAATAGGATAAAAAAAAAAGCATCCATAAATCCGCAGATTCGTGACTCTACTGTTGACCATTGAAATCGAACTAAAAATCAAATCATCCGGTGATTTGGGTATTTTGTACATTCGGGTTAAGTCTTGATTTAAACTGTGAAAAATCTTACCGCGAAAAAAAAACGGTTTCGCCCTGCCGCATATTAAGGTAGTATAGCTGAAATTCGTCAATAACACTTGACGTGCCGTTACCGGGATTTAGGTCAGTGTGACGCCCAGTAACCCATTTTTCATTAGGCGCGAAAGGCAAGTGCCTGTATCCTCTTATATTAGAGACCTTACATTTTACCGCAGGACTATTTTTTTTTTTAATTTTTTTTTTTTAACCTAGCTCAAAATAAAATACGACTTGAAAACTTAACTCCAGATTACGTAAAAAGTGAAAATGAAACTATAACGTATACCAACTGAACAAACTTTCCTAAAACTGTAATCGGGTTTTAACTGATTTCAAATGAAATACTGATTTGTGTTTATGCTTTCTGAACTTTTTTTTGTAATTGATTTTACAATCACACCGACATAGTAATCTGATCTATGTGAATAAATTATAAATTGAATATATTCTATAGAGTCTAGAGATTCTTATCGATTTTATTGATTTTTTCGTGAACTCGATAATTTAAAATGTCCTTAACTGTTTTTCCGATTGAAATTATCAAAACGAATTTATAATACCGGTGTATGAGTATACAAAACGCATAGAATACAGTTTCTAGTGCTATGTTTTAGGCATACATTCAATTGTAAGAAATGTTGTTTGGTAAAAATATTGAAAGATAAATAGAGATGGCAAACATTTTTTGGCTTGCCCTAGGTGTCGAAATATCGAAATCGAACTTTTTATGACGTCCGGCCGGTAGAATCCGAATTTCCTCTCGCTAGCCCGCAAACTCGACCCAGGGTACAACGGTAGTAATCGTCGGAATTAAACGATACGTGTGTCGTGCGGATAGTAAAATGGTGATGTTTTCGTCGTTTTCGTCGGTGACAGTGGTCAACGGGAGGGAAACGTTCCGTAAATAATATCGTCCCGCCACAGATCCACGCGTCACAATTAAACGGAAGACGACAAGGCTGGTCGGGTTGACTACTTTTTTTTTTCAACTCGTCAAGTCAAGTTGATACAGAAAAATTAAGTCTGAAGTCAAAAGCTACTTTTCTTTTTTTTCACCTGGTTTAAGTTACAAGTTAAAGTGAGAAAAAAACTAAACTTGGTAAAAATCAGATAATTTTTTGGTTTTTTTTACTTAACATATGATTTTATTTCCAATGCACAATATACAAGTTTCATCAAAATAATAAATTCACAAGGGTACAAATCGGTTTTACAATCCCGGAATCAAAACGAAAAATCATCGCTTAAAACCACGTTTACCGCAAGATATTCTTATACCAGATCAAATCGAAGACGAAGTTCAACCATAATTTATCACTACAAATACTAACATTAAAATGCATACATTTATCATAAATTTCAAAATATCTTAAATTAACTATAACTAGAAACAGAATCTTGTAATTTGTAAGTTTTAAACTGACTTGTAATACCATGTAATATTATGCTGAGACATTTTAATCTTAATAAATAAAAAAAAAAAACAGGGATACAAAATCGTAGAGATTAAATTATTATACAAAAATAATCGTAATCTGTTTTATAATTTTATAAATAATAATATTTCCATTTTTTTTTTTTTTTTTTTTTTTTTTTTGTGCGTTTACAAATAAGAATATGTACAAAAAACATAATGTATTTACCTAACGTGGCTATAAAATGTTTTAATTGAATAATAACTGCATAAAATGGGTAAAATCAAACTCGTACACATAGAAGTTAATTTAAAAAAAAAAAAAGAGGTAACTCGTATATGAACTCGTTAAAAGTGACTTAAATTGAACTTATTAACTCGTAAACGCTCAGCCTTGGAGGACGGTGCAGGTTATTGCATCATCGGCGCACGAGTGTTTTCGACTGCGACACAAAAAAAGTTACATTTTCCCAAGAGATTTTCGTCTCCGAAAGTATAAACAAATCCCATAATATACAACAGTAAAAATAATAATCATTTATCTTTGTAGAGATATTTCCGCGGGGTGAGCGGTTACTATCATAATAGTTTTTAGTATTTTAATGATATTTTATTCATGAGGTTTAATGCCTAACATCATAACGTGCTTGTAACTATGTGCGTGCGTGCGTGCGTTTGTGTGTGTGTGTGTGTGTGTGTGCGTGTGTGTGTGTAGATCAAAACAAAACAGCACGCTTTTGTCTTCTACGCCTTTTTATGTTTACTGAAAAAAAAAAAAGCGCCGTCCGTTTACAGAAGCGGACTGGAACATCTGAGGTCTAAATAGCAGTACAATTCAGTGGGGTCGTAAAAAATATAAGATTTAGTCGAGTATAGTTTCCTCGCGTATAAAGAGAGAAAATTACGTAACAAAAACAATATTATTTTTACGATTAATGAGGAGAATACGCTTTTTTACATTTTAGCGTTTCAAAAGTAAAGCGCACATTTTTGTACGTATGACGAAGACCATTAAAAACGTTTCTGAGAAAATTTTAATAAGTGACAAAACAAATACACGATTAAAGCGTATAGGTGCAGTGCAGTACGTACGAGATAAATACGTGTTCGTTCAGACGTCGTAAACTGTACTCGAACAGTAACCGCTGATTCTACTGCAGCACAGTATTATAATATTATAATATTTGACGAGAATCGTGGCTGTAGAAGAGTACCGGGGCGTAGACTAGTGGTTTTAAATTTATACGCCGAAAATTGAAAAAAAAAAAAAGAAAAGAAAAAAACGTTAATATATTCATGTGTTTTTAGGGCCCGGATGTATCCGTACCCGGTAATTTTTACCACTGCCTCCGGTTATCGTTTTCGAAACGTCAAAACGTCCTTGGATATTTTTGCCCCGGACGGGAGACGATAAAATCCAATAAAATCGGATGATAAAATCTCCTCTCCGGAGAGGAGAAGCGCGTTATAAAAACATCAGCACGTTACGCGGCGTGCCAGGGTCACCAACCGGTACTACGGCCCAGAGGCGGTTTGAGTATACTGTTTTTGGTGCACTGCACCACCAATATTAGGGTGGTGGGTGGGTGGGTGGTCAACACAATTTATATATTTTATTGTTTTATTAACAAAAAAGTAAGTAAAAAATCATTGCACAATCATTGTTATTATAAAAAGTGTAAACAACTTAACTGAAGAAAATTAGGTATATGAAAAAACTTATAAAAAATATTTATTTATAATTTCTAGGATGAAGGGGGTGGGTGGGTGGGTGTCTATATATTGTCTTGCACCACTAAGTATAATACATTCAAACCGCCTCTGCTACGGTCGACCACAACTTTACTCAACTGCAGGCCCACCGTAAATATTATCAGTGTAAATCGTTACAACTAACGGCCGAAAACCCGCGACACCACGTTCCGAGTACGATTCGTTCGCCCTGTGGTGTCGTGTGCGACGATGTCGTGAAAAACCGTTCGACGTTGACGTGAAAAATTCAATTTTTTTTTTCCGACGCAACACTACGATTCTCAGAATAACGAACGAATCGGTCGTTGACATTGCGCGAAACGTAAATTAATAATTTATTCTGAAAGCGGTTCGATAAAACGGTAGTTCTTTGACCAGCGATTCCTGACCTCTTTTGTGCGTGGACGATCCGAAATTCTCATTCACAGAACTTTCTGTGCGACCATTTTGAAAATAACGTTTCCCCTCGACCTCTAGAGAGACGGGACGGGAGCCGTTAACTCGTACTAAAAAGGTGTTTAAGTTCAAGTACGAAACGTAACGAGTAAAGTCGTTACGAAACGTAATGAGATACGCGTAATTAACCTAACCGATCCGTGCGCAAAGAATACGACTATTCTAAATATCGAGTAACTACTAATAATGTGATTTACGATAATACAAAACACGACTCGAAACGGTCGCGATATTCAGACAGAAATAATTTTCGTATCTAATCGAAGAATTCACGTCGGTCGATTATTTCTATTTACTGAATGTTATTATTGTATAGTGTTATGGTAAAACATACAAATCTGGGTTGTTGTATTATTGTGTTCGGCCTAACACGTACATTGTAAATATAATACAACTATTATTGCTACACAGACAAAAGAGCACGTCAGAATAAATGCGCAGGAAATTGTATTATAAATACGGTAGTATTAGGCGTGGAGCTTTGCGAGGAAAATTGTTCGGATGTTTATTACTTCCATAAATGTTTCGATGAGTAGTTCAAGGCTTTAGAAATCTCAAGCGCTATTTGTGCCAACTACCGTAGGACGCAGTTACGGGATCCCAAGGAAAATATTATGGTTGAATTTTCGTCAAAAACTTACAATCAAAAATGTCAAAATGTCTTTTATTAGAAAAATAATCTATGAAAATTCGTTTGGATCCAATTTTTTATTTTTTTTTTTTTTGATTCTGAGTGAAGCAAATGATATATTCGTTTTACAATGATATTCATTTATTTTTTTTTTGTCAAAACTTTTTTGGATAATATTAATGGTTCAAAAGTTTCATGCAACTATATAGATTAGATATCGCATTCAGATTGTACTCTAAAAAATATGCTGTTTTTCTCTTCTCTGAATTTTTTTTCTAGACGTGAGGAATAACTGCCGAAAAACGGTAAAATTTACTTTGGACAACACTTTTACTAAATTAACTGTAGTTATTTCGTCATAACTAAAAAAGTAATGTTGCTAAAAACTTGAAATTTTCACCGTATACTAGTGGCTTGTTTTTCCACACTTAACGAAAGATTCAAACAAATTTGATATCTTTTAGGCTTAGAATAGAACATTAAAAATACCTTGTTTTGTTAAAGTTAATCTCTAATAACCTTTTTGATGTTTGACAAAAAATTTTGAATTGTGATATGACCTTAAACAAATACTTAAATAATGATACTAAAAATATTTCAAAATCGTGACTCGGGATTTTTCTTAATAAGCTTAAATTTTTATATGATTTTAACGAAATCGACAGTTGTATGTCTATTTTCAACAATAAACTGTTTATGCAAAATAATCGGTATGTCCGATAATTAAGAAACTTTGGATGCACATAGAATGACACGTTTTGGTTTGAACAAGTTTGAAAAACCATACCGAAAATTAGACTAAAAATCGTAAAACGTATTAACGGGGTATATTTTATATTGAAGCTTTGCTCAGTACGATTTCACTAAAGAAATGGTCTGTCGTGTATTTATAATTCAATACACCCGTCACCGTCATCTTATCTGGGAAGTAAAGAATACTCCACGGAACAGAGTACGTTTTTTTTTTTTCAAGACGATTTTCAATACGGATAGTTTCAAAACGAAAATATTATGTTTGACTTTAAATTTTTCGACGGCCGTCTCGAAACGATAACCCGACATCGAGTCAGTCGAACGTCCGTCGTTCAAGATACGTAGGCTTGAGTGATGAAAAAAAAGAAAAATTAAAAGAAAAAAATCTTTAAAAACGCTCGGTACGTGCCACGACGACGTGTGCAGAGACTGCGTGTCATCGACCGTTGCGTGAAAGTTTCGCCGTCACGCAGCACGCGTCGGACGGACGCGCTGCGACACAACGCGTACCGGTGGATTAAATATTCAACCGACCGAACGAATTCGCCACGAGCCGTCCTAGGGTTTTCGTGGGTGAGAGTTAGGGGACAGAAGGGGTCCGACGGGACTACACGTGACGCTATCCCGCCGTGGTCGACCTGTGATTTCACACGCACACACGCCCCACGCCACGCCACCCTTGCCAACGCCTGTGGGCCGACGTTTCAGCGCTTTCGAATCGAGTACCGAAAAAAAAAAAAACCCAAAAAAAAAAACTTTAATCGAAAACGTCCGAGTCGATTTCGAAAATTGTTTGCCCGAGTTTTGAAAATCGTTTGTCCACCAAAACAAACTAATTTTGTAACGCATAATATACGACGTAACGTTTTTAAACATTGAATTTCTATATGGCTCATAATACCGCATTACAATTATTATTGTAAAATATGATTAGTGTTGAGAAATACTACGTGAGTGAAGACGAACGATTCGAGTGTGTTCAGCGAAAAAAATAAATAAATAAATGTATCACTGAACTTTGAAAGCCAAAATCTTATAGTTCGTGACATCAAAAAATAAAATATTCTCAATAAGAATTGTTATTTTAAATAAAGAAAATAAAAAAAAAAAATTACATAATTAATCATGCCTACATGTATTGTAAAACCATAAACGGTCCTATGTCTGTGTTCTTTACTGTACTGTATAAAAACGTAAGCTAGAAGGACAATGTTGTTTTCATCAGAACAGTTATGGCCAGGGCAGGACTGGATTTGTACAGTCAGTTTTGTTTTTCGAACTCGACTGTTACAGTACGTCGTTTTTCCAGGGACTCGATTAGTACGATTTTTAGATTTTTGGACACGATTCGGACGCAACCACGCTCGCTACTCCCAGAATCCCGGGTATCAGACCGACAAATCCAGATTTCCCGATTCAAGGGCGAGCCGAATACAGGGTCCAGTAGTAGGGACGAGGCTGTAACGTCTGGTCGGGACGGTGAAACGTACCGAACTTCCCTAAACGTGTTTCGATTTTGTACGGATTTCAAATAATCGTTTGACTTCGTTTTTTTTTTTTTGCGCTCTTGGTGTGTGTGTGTGTGTGTGTGTGTGTGTGTGTGTGTGTGTGTGTGTGTGTGTGTGTGTGTGTGTGTGTGTGTGTGTGTGTGTGTGTGTGTGTGTGTATTTGTGTGTGTGTCTTTTATGATTCGTCGGGTGATTTCACGTTATTTTTGATTTTAAGACGCTTAGTGAAGCGAACGATCTGTTGGTTTTACAATGATGTTTAGATTTTTTTCGTTCTTTCTTTATTTCGTTTTCTGGAAACGTTTTTTGGTACACTTGACTTTGCCCGAAAATCGCATTTAGTGAATCTATACATTAGAAATCTCATGTAGATGGTACTAAAGTAAATAGGTGTAGAACTGTGGTGTTTTCTAACTTATAGGTCACTCAAGAATAAGTCGTGAAATATTTTTGACGGATCACTGATCGTCAGCAAGTTATAAAAAATAAATTACAATTTAATCAATTTTAAACATGATTTAAGAAGTCAATATTGGTTATTTTTGTTGTAATGAGTCGTATATCTTATATAATCAAAAATTAGTACAAAATATAAGTCATGATCGAAATGGCAATTTTTATTTAATCAACGAAAACTATATGTATTCTGTTGGTAAATACCATTAGTGAGCTCGAAAGCTTTCACTAACGATATTAAATAATTTATTTCATAATAAAATGTATTGACATAATATTTTAAGGCGAGAGTACGCGCCACAAGACATGAATAGTAAATTATAATCAGACGCATTAACCAATAATTAAATTTTCTTGTTTTCAATGGATTCGACCAATTCGACAGATAGATTTAAAATATAAAATACTCAATCACATTTATAACGTTTTTTTTTGTCCCACGAGAGAAGACGGTCCAATTTTTCTGTCCTTTTTGAATGTTTAAATGGAAACGCTAAAACAAAGTATCCGTGTCATATCCGTGTTTTACTACGACTAATAATTCAATTAGGTAGTCAATTTTGGCGTCGGATCGCTCGTGTTTGATTGCGATTAAAAAACCGTACGGAAAAAACGCACTAGACGTCAAGTTCTACAAGATTTATTTTGGATTCGTATCCAAAATCAGTGACGTCAAACTACGAATATTTTGGCAATCGCTAAGTGAAGAGACTAATCCGATTAGATACGACGAACCCACACGAGAGGAGAGCTTTATCCTCCACGCATGTGTAACGGGCAATTTCCATCTCCGGAAATTTTCGAATCAACATGACCGACTAATTTAGCGAGGAGATAAAAGCAACCAAGGTCATAATATGTACCCTTTGAGGTAGGCGACAATTTCTAGAATATTAACACTCCCCCGTAAAATTTCCACCGAGATATTTCCACCGGTGAGGGAAGTAATACAATTCTATGTCACCGGTTGGCTTTTGTGAAGTATATCGATACCCGTAAGAGCGCCATCGAAAGCTTAGTTCGGAATCATTGTGACCGGGTCTGCGTGAATTCAGAACGGCAGCTTTATGTGTGATGATTAGTGGTGAAAAAAAAAGAAATTCTCTGTGGTTCGACGACACTTGGCACACGGCTTGGCGGCCACAGTCGATTTTTCGTTTTTACGACGAAACACATTTTGTCGTGTTTTCAGTGACGTATTAACAGATTTTTTTTCTAATTTAAATTTCACTCGAGAAAATACAGTTAATTATAAAAAAAATATAAATTTAAAATCGTGTGTAAAATACATCGTCGAGTAGATCTATCTTTTCGACTTATATACGAATGCAAATAATTACCAAGCACAAACGAATTCATGAACGCGTATATCACTAAATCATTAGAGCTCGACTGCACCAGTACTCATTGTCCAGAAAACAAATCAAATATAATACGATTTTGTCGCATTGTCGTCGTACTTTTTATTTCGATTTTCGTATCATTTAACGGACCACGAACAAATATTGTTTTATTCGATTATTCGTCCGCAAACAAAACGTCCGTTTAAGCGTATTACATTCGAATCACGAGCCTACCGAGAGAGAGAAAAAAACATACATAAGTAATAGTGGTGAATTCCCGTTCGGTCAATGGGGAAAATTCCGACTTCTAGACGGATAGCTCCCGGCACGGTTTTCCCGGGGTCGTATAGCGTCGCTCCGGGGCAGGCGCGAGCCGATACGACGAGGAAATCCTACGTCCCCGCACCAATTATTATTGCTCCAGGGAAATTGGCTCACGTAACGGTTTTTAACAGTCGCCGCGGGACGACGCGCGCGCGCACACACACACACACACACACACACGAACGCACGCTTTCACTTTCCTCGTGCGAAATTCCGATCGATCGTCTCGCCAACGTGCCTCCGCGGCTACACCACGACCCCGATCACGCCACCACCGAACTAAACCAAGACCGGTATAAAAGCGTAAGTGCAGCTGTATTAGGTGCGTACACACGTACGCATTACACGCGGATCGATATTATCATTAGGTATTATTATTATTATTATTATTGTTATTATCATTATTATTATCGTTGTCGTACGTTGTTATTGTTATTGTCACTGTTATTGTTGGAAGAGGCGGAATTCACGAACCGAATAGTATAATACGAGAATAAAAATAACAATAATAATCGTATACGCGGCTGCGCGTGTGTTTCATGTGCGTGTGTGTATGTGTGAGTGGACGGTCTCGCGTGCGGTGAATTCAACACCACGCCGCCGCTCGCCATACGCGGTGGGTTTATATTTTATTATTACAACGTTTGACGATTTTCACGGTCACCGCCCCGAGATAATTGACCGAGTCGTCGTCGTCGTCGTCTCCGGTGAAAAAGGAAACGACTGTGCCCACGTGATTCCGAGGGACGAACCTCGTGGTCGCGTCTCGTGAGGCAACATTAATTGATTCAAAGCGCTCTAGGTTTCATAGCGATTTTAAATTGTGCGACGTTGCGCGTTTTCAATAAACCACACGCGCAACCATACTGCACACGCACCGCACCACGCTCTTCTTTGTTAAACAAAAAACTCTAGATAATTTTTGAAATTAAACCTACTGACGATCAGTCGAAACATTGTGAAATACATGAACGGTGTATTTACTTTCTAAAGATTTACTCAGAATCGATAACAAAAAAAAAAAAAAAATCGTTTTTTTAAAATTCAATACGTCCATCTCAATTATCTTGCCCGAGGAGCGCAAAATAACCCACGGGGCGAAAAACGTACAATTTTGTTTTTGATCGATTTCAAATTTTTTGACATTTCATGTTTTTAACTATTGAACTTTCAACGATTAGTCTGGCTTAAAATTGTGTTCAAAATTATTTAATGTCTACGCTACTTCAATATTGCGCAAAGAAATGTACAAGATATAAACACAAATAATTTCATTAAATTTAGATTTTCAATTTTCAATTTGATTGAAATACAGTACCTGATTCAAAGAAAACCACGCTTTTTGCATCTGTTTATAGGTACCTAAGTACCTGTTTTCCATGGTAGGTTTCAATTTTTTTAAATTGCCACCCTAGTTTTAATTTCCGTGGGCGCCTTTGCCTCCCTCTCTGCATATAATTTTGACGATTGATTTCTCCTCACACCTATACGATACGGAGAGCAAAAGTTCACTTTTTCAATTAACACAATTTTCACACCAATCATTAGTCGTAAACACGATTTTTTTTTTATCATTATTCATATCATCTCACGCCTTTGTACAAATTCGTCGTTATTTTTCCGTTTATTTATTTATAATAATAATAATTATTATTATTATTTTTATTTAAATGTATACTTTTTTTTTTTGTTCAACGAGATACGCGTTAAATTTTTTTATTTTTTTTTTCATTCGTTAGTTTCGCGAGTTTTGTCTTTCATGACTAACGACCGTGACGCGTTTTCAAGACTCGGTCCTCACACGTTTTAAAACGGCGGCGTAATATTTTTCTGTAATTATAACCTCGTATTACACCGCGGCGCGGTTAACACGCCTTTACGCGCGATGTATGCTTTTAATTGTGCGCGCGCGGCCTTCCGCGCTCGCCACCGACATTTATTTCATAACACAGGTACACACTCGTCAAGAGGGTGCGTGTTATCAAAGGCTCGGGGAAAACTTCGGGCGTCAAAAGTTTTACCGCACGCAAAACGCGCGTGTGGGCTGAAAATTCGATTTCTCGAAGGTAGTCAGAGGAAATAACGTTCACAAGTTTTCCACACGGTCCTGTCGACGTTTGCGCGGCACGGGACTGAATAATAGCCACGACGGCCGTACGCCCGTTATTCGTTTTACCTGACCTAACCGGTCATTCAGATCGGACGTATCATATTATTGTTATAAAAAATAAAAAAAACACCAGGCGTTTTCTCTCGTTCACAACGCGTTAGAGTCGCGTCAGAGACTTTATATATTATTCCCGAACGACGACGTACACTGGAAATAATTGCACGTGGAACTCGCGGGGAAACGTTTACGATTCTCTCGGTTGTAAAACGCCCGACGATTGAAAACAGCTCGTTTCGCACACGGACCGGAATCGAGTTCGTAAACGACAATGGCTTATATAGTAGTTATTCATAGCTTCGATAAAATAATATGTAATTTCGGATTAAGAAACACGAAGTAGTGGTTTGCATTCGAGTTGATTCGGTTGTAATAATATGTTACACATGTCTTAAGCTTTTGCTTATAAAAATCGATTGTAACGACATCGGTGTTAACGTTATCTCTTTTACAGTGACGGTTCTGTCTCCGTGTTTTTAATGAAGCGACTTATGTACCCCCCCTCCCAATTTTAATTTGAAAATAATTAAGGAATATGGATGAGTATAGATAGTACTGTTGATATAATACAATATAGAGCACACATATTTTATGTCGGTAAACAATTAATTATGTTATATAATACTCGTAACTACATACATAATATGAAGAGATGCCTCACTAATGAGTAATGATATTCCCTATACTCAATACTGCTTCCAGCTATCGATTCTGTTACAATATTTTCTATTCTACCACCAACCAGCCGCATACCCGTATACGTTAAAGTAACTATAAAATTTCTTGTACCAATGTCATATCGTTTCCTTTAATTGACATTTATAGAAACTTTTAAAGTATAATTTTTTTTACAAAAATTAAAATAACGTTTAGGACTTGAATGATTCAAAATGTTGAATATCTATAAGTTTACTTTTGTGTATTACTAACGCGAAAAGTTCAAGTGAGACGCTGCCTAGCTCACATTAGCCCCAAAGCCGCCACCGGTCTTTTAGTACGACCGTGAGTCATACACAATATCTCGTCTTACACATCACACGTCTCCACTGAAGCGTCGTCGGTCAGCACTTCATAACGGTCAAACTGTTTTAAATGATCTTTTCAATGTCGAATACGTCGAGTGTTTCTCAAAATCGTTATCTCAAACATCAAAATCAATTAATAACACAATTCTGAACAAAGTGGCATGGCAATATACACCATTTACCGATTTTAGTCTAATGTTCAATCAGTTTTTTACATTGAAGCCTCTTAACATGATTGTTTCTAAGCGCAGTAGAAATGTTTTTTTACAAACACAATCAAAATATTTATTCCTTTATCCATAACTTTCGCAATTCCTAAACAGACCAATTATTTTCTATAACAATTTAAACTTGAAAACGTGTGTAAAAGAAAGTCGATTCCATGAAAATCGAAAAATAATTTACTTAAAAACTTTAAAAAAAAAAAATTCTAAGTTACAAATTTTTTCAGCACCGTCGTTGAAGTATACGAGTATGGTAATGTTTTAAATTTTCAATGTTTTTGTCACATATTAAAAATTATTTTAATGATACTGACAAAACAAGGTAATTCCAAAGTTCTATTTTCGGCTAAATGTTATCACATTTTATTTAATTGTGTAGCAACATTATGATATGGATATATGGTAAACATTTTAAGTTTGTAAGAACATAAATTTCCTAGTTTGACTGAATAACTAAAATCGATTAAGTACATTATATTGTATCGTTTATGGAAAATTTTACCGTTTTTACTCGATATTTCGGTAGTTTTTCTTCATGTCTGGAAAAATTATCGAGAATAGAGAAAAATCATCAGTTAAAAGAACCATCTACATGAAATTTTCTAGGTATAGAGTGACTTAATGAAACTTTTGGAACATCGTTACTACCCGAAAATTGTTTACAGAATGAAAAAAAATATTAAAATAAACGTCATAGTAAAACCACTAGATCCTTCGCTTTACTCGGAATCCAAAACTATCGCAGACCGAGTCGATTGTTCAAATGGAACGCGGTGAATACATTATTATTATCAGGGCTCGAAAGTTGTGGCAAATGCATATTTTTTTTGGTTTTTCCTAGAACACCCTAAGTAAGATAGAAATATGTTTCACACTTATCTGATGTCATACACGATTTTTTTTTTGCCATTTTTTGCATATTTATGGTTTTTATTGCTATTTTGCTATTTTAAGGTTTTAAGTGCTATTTTTGGGTATATTTTCACATGATAAAAGAAAAAACCGCATTTTGTTAAAAAGAATGATTTTACTTGGTTATTTTTTTTTTTTGATATTTAAATTATTGGTAACAAAACGAAAAATATTTCATTTTTCACCGTTCTACAAACTCATCGACGGTCCGATGTATTAATGTTTCGTGACATTTTATAAAATAGTTTAATTATTAATAAGTAATCGGTAAATCTAATTATTACTAACGTTTTATTGTTTTGTATAAAACATTTATAATCGTTATTTTTTCAAGTTAAATGCATATTTTTTGTTTTTTCATGCCATTTATAGCGCATATTTTGGAGTTTATAAATGCATATTAAGGAGCTAAAAAGTAACATTTTTAGTGCCACAACTTCCGAGCCCTGATGATTGTCATTTCTCACGGGAACCATCCGTTTGATATTATCATATAACGCGTCCTTGTCCGAAGAACGTAGAATTCACCAAACAGCAGCCGCCGTCCCCGGTTCTACTCCGACTGATTTCACGACACCCGCGGTGTCGAATATCGAATTTACGTTCGGCGAAAACGGGACGGTTTCCGACATGGTCGCGGACGAGCGTGAAGACTTCCGAACTTATGACGATTATTCTACAGGAGAAACTTTGCGTACGACCAGTGGCGTGATTAGCAATTTCAAGTAAGGGAGGAGAAGGGTATTTTCAAAAAAATCGATAAATCGTTACCTAAAAAAAAGCCACATTCGTGTGAATTCAATAAAATAATTTTTTATTTGCAATAATTTCATACATAGACAGTTCAATTTACTTAACATAAATAAGTAGAAACGTATTTAAAATAATCTATGCTTAGGTAATTAAAAAATTACACTGTACAAAATACATGAAAAAAAAAATTATATTGATAGCTATAGAACAAAATGAATATTTCTTAGTTTTTTAGCAATTTCATCTATTACTTCTATTGGAGTCCCTGTGAATTTCTAATTCTATCAAACCATTTAGACATTACTATAAAAAATACAATTGAAAAAATTTATAGTGACTTTGATGAGAATTTAAAGTTGACATACACCTCTGTCATTGAATTTCGAAAATGTCTTTTCACTCTTTGCAATGTCAAAAATGAACTTTCTATTGTGACAGTAGAAACTGGTAATAATACGCATAATATTTTTAATAATTTATAAATGTTTCGATAGAGATCGAAAGAACATAACTGAAAGGTGCGAAATCGTATCTATTTATTTATCATTAAACCGCCAGATTATGGATTCAGCCATACTGTTTTCTGTCTCAGTGGCTACAATACGAAGAAAATAATTAATGTTTCATTAGCTACACTCTACAGACAAAAATTTGCTATTTTTATATTATTTTTAAAATATATTGAATATTTTTGTTTCGTTAGATTTTTATTTGGGGTTTTTTTATTCTGAAGTTTTCATCAAAAAATTCATATAAGTAAAAAAATATGACTCCTTCGTTCCTCAGTGAGCACGCCCCTCCGTACGACGACGGACTCGAGTCTATGCGGATAGCATTAAACGACTACCTCAACATTAAAGTAATAGGTATAATACCTTAACCCCCCCCCCTCAAAAAAAAAATTCTCGTGTACGCGTCTGTCTACTATCGAATAATTTGTGTAAGATTTAAAACAAATCATAAGAAAACACAAAAATAACTACCTACGACTTACCGAATAACTTTAGTCTCATGAAGATATTATTAATAGATGCGTGCTCATGAAAGTCGTAAATTTATTTTAAAGTCGTTTTTATTACGTTTTTATTTTTATGTCTTTAAGATACATTTTTTTTTTTTTTTTTTTTTTAATACGTGTACTTTAAAAAGGTATTAAATTTATACCTGATGATAATTTTAAGACTTGTATATTTTATTATGAAGAAAGAGAGACGGGGTAGAGAGACGACCCGTCCAAATTTATGTCGGCACTCGACTGGGCCCCGACCAGAGAGAAACTCCTGGCATCGCTAACGCGCACACCCACACAGACCGTCGTCACGGACCGTAGTAATAATATTCATGGCGTCGTGCTCTTTCTGTAATACGTAGGTACATCCACTTAAATATTCTTTTAGTAGCTTTTAAACGATCAAAGTATTCCTCCGATTATCGATTGTTACCGTGTCCTGTCCGATTAATCAACAAGCGAACGTTGTTGTTGTTTTTTTTTTTCATTTTAATTCGCGTACAATTAACGCGTTCGCCGTCTGGCCAGACGCATCGTGATAGCGCGTCGGGTGAATAATCGCACGGGAAAAAAAAAGCCGTCCGAATGTGGGTCACGTAACAAACCGGGAGTGTCGACCACGGCCCACGGGGTCGGAGGTCGACTTTTGAACTTGAAACTCTGTCAATTTATCACACGACATTATTACCGATGCCTCTAACACGCTATCACATCAGAACCATGACCAGCCAGCATCGTGATATTATGCGCTGTATAATAACAATAACAATAATAATAATAACAATACGGACCGGGGAAAAGTTCGCTATTCTCGTGGCCGCAACGCCGTCGGTGGTTTCCCGTTTCATTACACGCGATTTATCGACGTAAAATAATTTTAAAAAACGCCGAACGTATTTATAATATTTTAACGGTTTGACGCGCTATGGTTTATAATCGATATTTTCTTGTTGATGCGTTTAAACAAATCGCGTCAGTTATTTGAACATAATATTATAATCTACTATCCCGCTCTGCGAAATTCGTATTTTTGTTGCCTGCTCTTTTCCTCGTCAAGAAACGAACAAACTGGAATAAAGCCCCTTCGTTGTGTGGATTAATTAGGGCGTTAAAAAAAAAACTGTTTAAATCCCCCATAAAACTATAGGCAATATTAGCATCCTTAGTCTTGATGAACACCATTTTTTAAATCGTGTTAGTAATGAAAATTAGCGTTTTAAGGAATTTGTGTATTTTTTTTTTTTTTTTTACTTGTTAAAGAATAAAAACTCGAGTGAGATAAATGAAAATTAATTATTTAGCGTTCTTATTTGTCATGTAGATTACTTGCACTCACTACTTTTAGAGTTAGTGGAAACAAAAGGTGTTTTTTTTTTTAGTTAAATCGGTTTAATTTTAATGTAGATAACCTAACACAGGTTTATTTTGAAATCAAACTCATTCTTTCGGTATAGATTTAAGTATATTTGTGTTTGTGTGCGTGTGTATTGTGTACCTGTAATAATTGTAAATAACGATTGTTTTAACGATATTTTTTTTTTTGTACTTCGGATGTAAATAACTGCACAAATAGATCCAAATCGAGTGAAAGAATATACTTTTTTTAAATTTAAATAACTTTTACCGTCAATAACGAGTAACTATTTATAAATTACATTTTCTGATATATTTTTTAATCTAATAATGTGGGTCGTATTTGATAAGTAATCGTATTCACCATAAATTTTCAATTTACTGTATATTATGTTAAGCAACGTTGTAGATTTATTTCACAGCCACGGCCATAACTTATCAATTATACCAACCAACCGTTAGTAATTAATTAAAAGTCATAAAGAAATATTTGTTTATATATACTACACACGTCGCTGCGTGTATTTACACAGTGGATAAGTATCGCGAGTGAATGTTAGCAGGAAAAAAAGTTTGTTTA
Organism: Therioaphis trifolii; assembly: GCA_027580255.1. NCBI lineage: Eukaryota > Metazoa > Arthropoda > Insecta > Hemiptera > Aphididae > Therioaphis > Therioaphis trifolii. Next base: position 50,592,121 of record CM050405.1, on the reverse strand, counting down.
GTCATACGATACAAATACAAGATTAAAAAGATGTTACGTATATGTATATATTCTATAAATAAAAACTTTATGCAAAGTTGTTCGAATTGATTTTTGAGTGCAACATAATATGCACACTTTAGAAATGCCTATAATTTATCGAGTCAAAGATGATAAGTGAGAAAAAATGAAAAAATCTAATTATTCAAGTTTATTCGAGAGGACGTGGAAGGAGTAGACCCTCACGAGTTTTTGTGTTGTAGCCTATAGTTCGTACTCAAAAGTGCGTACCTACAACGAAACACGACGGAAAATAAGCACTGAACTATACGTCATACAATATCTATTGCGAGAATGAGTTCGATTCGACCGAAAATAAACGTCGGGAACGTAAAAAGTGTTTTAATTTTTTTTCTCTCAAAGTACTTCAAACTCCACATACGTATATGTCATATACGTATATAGCTTTAACCGTCAGCCAGTCGACCTTCCGCCAGCCCGTGCGATACCACTTGGCCACAAACGCACTTTTCTCTTTTATTTTTTTCTTTCTATTTTTCTCTTTTTTTTTTCTCTCCACTAGCACCTTTCGTGCCGTCATAGCAGGGGTGGCGTCGGCGGAGACGGTCGTAACTCATCCTGCTGTCTGTCCGACACTCTCCGTCGCCGCCTCCGTTCGTCGCGTTGTTCGACAATACTACTACTACTACTACTACTACTACTACTACTACTACTACTACCACCACCACCACTACTACTACTTTTTTTTTTTTTTTTTATCTTGGTATCGTCGAACCGGGGGAGTACTGCCTCTGCTCTGCATTCCCGCCGGTCCGCCATCATTTATTGGTTTAAAATAATTACAATTTCAATATTATTATTTTATTATCGTGCATAATCATGGTTGTCCTTTTCCCAGGCCGGCTACCCAGCCCGCCGCCTTTGTAGTCTCGTACTATACTGCGTTGGTGTGCCTTTGGAATTCCTCTTCCTGCTTGGTAATCATTATTTCCTTGACGTACCGATCAACTGCAGCCCATTTCCCTCGACTGCTTAGCATGATGGAAATGATAGTCTCTGGCGTGACATCCTCTCCTACTGTAACTTCAAGTTCTCTGAGTTTATTAGCCCATCTCCTGCATTTAAAAAACGTATGTTCTGCGTCGTCTTCAGGGTCACCGCAAGACAGACATTCTGAGCTTTCCACCCGAGTGGATCTGGGCAAGAGGTAGGTCTGGAAGCAGCCATGTCCCGTGAGAAACTGAGTCATATGATAATTTGTCGTACCGTGTGTTCGAGATACCCAGGAGTATACATCAGGTATCAGACGCTTTGTCCACTGTCCGGTGGTGGTTAATTCTACCCATTCCTGCTGCCACCATCCCCAAACAAGGTTGTCTACTATTTGCCTAGCGTTCTCTGAATGATTCCTTTGGAGTCTTCGTAATTGTGCCCGACCTTTTGCCATGAGATGTACTGGTACTATTCCCGCCACTACCATGATTGCTGCCGTAGACACTGTCCTGTAAGCACTAGCCACTCTTAGTGCCATGGTGCGTTGTGGCCCCAACAGGAGTTGTCTATGGTTTCGGAATTTAATTGTCGATTGCCACACTGGGGCCGCGTACAGCAGCTGGCTGTTTATTACTGATGTAAGTAGTTTCCTTCTGATGGGGCTCGGGCCTCCAACATTCGGCATCAATCGTGTTAAGGCGGCTGCTGATTTCAGCGTTTTGGCCCGCACCATTTTTAAATGCTCTTTAAAGCCAAGCTTGGAGTTTAGTTCGACTCCCAAGTATTTGATATGCTCTTTGAGCTCCAGAGTCTCTTCCAGCAGCACGAACTGTGGGCGTCTATATCGTCTCTTAGTCGTCATCGTCATTGCAACTGTTTTGCTCGTTGAAATCGTCAGACCATTGGTCGCAATCCATTCGCTTACCAGGCTGAGCGCACTGTTCATAGCAGCTTCCAGCAAGTCTGTATTTTTGGCAATTCCGACCACAGCGATGTCGTCTGCGAAGGCAACCATCTCAATTCCCTCGGGCAGCCTTTGTTGTAAGAGATCATCGTAGAAAATGTTCCAAAGAATAGGACCAATGACCGATCCTTGTGGTACACCGCACGAGACTTCTTGGTCTCCAGCTTCTGTCTGTAGCAGTCTCTCTCGGAAGTAGTCCCTAAGCAACCGCACTAGATATGATGGCGTGTTTTTTCGTATCAGTGCGTCTCCGATTTTGTCCCAGGGTGCTGTGTTGAATGCATTTGCTACATCTATTGAAACCAGTGCACATAGTTCTCTGCGTCTCCATGGTTTAGCTTCGTTGCGGTTTACTACGTCGAGCACTTTTTCGATTGCGTCTATCGTCGACCGGCCTCTACGGAACCCAAACTGGTTGCCCGAAATTCCCTCTGGGTTCCTTGATAGATGGGTCTCTAGTCGTCGTTTGATAATTCTTTCAAGAAGTTTTCCAATCGTATTTACCATGCACAGAGGTCGGTAGGACGACGGTGCTTCTGTAGGTTTTCCCGGTTTCCTTATTAGGACTAAGCGTGCCTCTTTCCACCTACGGGGAAAGCAACCTGATCGTAGGCAATTGTTGAGTACGCTTGCAACATCTGCCGTTTTTTGTAGTAAGACAGCCTTAACCACCTTATCAGGAACACCATCTGGTCCAGGTGCTTTGCCCTGTGGCAGGGCGTGGGCTAAATCCACCAATTCAGATGTGGTAACTTCTTCAGTGACTACAGAATCTTCTGGAATTTGCCAATCCACAAATTGGCGTCTCGGAAATAGTCCGTGTATGATTTCTTGTAGACGGCCAGGCAGTGATAGTCCTGGGATAGGACGCCTGATGGTCAGCCTCTTCATCACCAGCCTGTAAGGTAAACCCCAAGGGTCGTCCTCCACTGACTGGCACAGCTTCTTCCAGCAGTCCTCCTGGCTTTTCTTAATGGCTATTCTTAGTGCTTTCATAGCTTCCCTGAATGCCTGTTCTAACCCTCTGCTTGCATCGAGGCCACGGCGTTTCCTTGTTCTCTGGAAGAGTCGTCTAGCTGCAAAGGATTTTTTTCTTAACTCTGATATTTCTTCGGTCCACCAGTGGACTGGCTTTTTACCACCGTGGTACGATTTTCGTGGCATAGACCGGTCGCACGCTTCCGCCAGATATGTATCCAGGGATTCTGGTTGTAGTCCGAGCGGGTCCATGGAGCCGAACCCCGTCGTAGGCCTAGAGTTCAGAAACGCACTCAGCTTGTCCTTGTCTAGTTTACGCCAACTCCACCCTGTAGGTGGTGGTTGGGGTGCACTGTCAGTTATCGGGGAGATGTCAAAAGTTATGTATTGGTGTAGGCTCATCGAGTCCTCGTCCAGTACCTGCCAGTTTAGTACTTTCTGACGTAGCACCCGCGATGCAAAGGTCACGTCAACGAATGATTCGGATGCGCCTCGTACAAAGGTTGGGCTGTCACCGATGTTGCATACATGGAGGTCTAGGGAGGACGCTAGTTCTGCAAGGGCATTCCCACGCTGATCGGTTATAGGTGATCCCCATTCTGGTCGTTTGGCATTGAAATCACCTGCGATCAATACCGGGCCATCTGATCCTCGCACACTTGTCTCCAGTCTGTTAAGAAATATGTTATATTCGGCTAAAGTGACGTTTGGCGAGTAATACACACTATATATCCGTATGGAATTAATCTGGACCCAGCGAAAGCCATTATCAAGTGGGCCAATAGCGTCTACAGTTATTCCACCTGTTACGTATACTGCTGCTCTCCCTGCTGCGTCACCATACCATCCTACATCTTCGCTTGCATTACGGTATTGTTCGCTTATTAGGACAACATCAGCATTGCGCTCCCTGGCAGTGTGTACCATCAGGTCTTGGGCAGACCTGCACACCCCTACATTAATCTGTAGAAAACGGATCATTTCGTTGTTGGGTCGAGCTGCGCCTCTTCTTTTAATATCGTCTCCCTGAATGTGGCACGCACCTCATCTGGCTCATTACATTCTTTGATCAGATGTCCTGGTTTTCCGCAACCCATACAACAACCAGAACGGTCAGTCCCGTGGCAATTCCTGGTTTCATGCGTGGTTGATAAACATCTGTAGCATCGCTTATTTTCGTGCCACAAGCGCACTCTACACGAGGTGTAACCTACACGAACTCTCCCCAGCTTCACAACTCTGTTGGCCGCCTCCGCACTGGTTGTGATAATTGCCATTTGTTGCCCTCGAGGCATCTCACGTAAGACAACTTCGACCTCTGTCTCTGTTCCAGCTGCAATGGTGAATCCTTGGGCCACTTCCTCAGGTGTTGTTATCTCGTCAAGGCCAAACACACCAACTCTTACTGACTGTTTAAGCGTCGATACTGTTGCGGTTTCGCCAACTGCCTTCTTGATGGCAGTGTTCACCATCTCCACGTTGGTGGTGTCCATCCCCATCTCAACTAGCAGGTGTCCAGCACCTGTCTTGCGAACTGACACAATATCCTTTGAGAGGTCTTTCAGGGTAGGTTCTGATCTGATCTTTTGTAGCGCTTCTACATACGTCAGGTTCCCAGTTTTAACCATCACCGCAGGTGCCTTCTTCCTTACTGTAGTTGGTGCCGTCTTTGGTTTCCTCTTAGCTACTTCGACCCAGGGATTATTTGTCGTCCCAGATTTTCCCTCGGCTTCATTCCTTGAATCGGTTTTGGCTGGCCTGTGCTGCGGTTTTGTGGTGACGTTTCCGGTGAGAGTGCTAATTTTATGATCTTGTTCTATTAGTCGGGCGTCGATCCTCCTAATTTCTGCAAGTAACCGGTCTTGGCTGGTATTGTTCGAGTCTGAGTTGGTCCCCTGCGTGCCTAGGGCCTTTTTACCCTGATCTGCTATTTCAATCCACTCTGATCTGGCAAGAAGTCGTTCCATACGTGCTATTTTTGTCCGTCTAAATGCCTCCAATGCCTCTGTTACTGCTGTTTGGACCGCCTTAGGGGTGGTTCTAGCCTCCTTTGCCTTATCCACTATGATCTGTAGCCTCTGTCCAATTATTTCAAAAGCGGCCGTCTCTGCCCTTTCGGTGTCTACCATCCTCTCGTAAAGTTCATCTACCGGCTTTTGCGTACCCCTATTTAGTGGGGGTGTTTTTTTTATAGATAATGGTAGTTTACCAGCTAGGGTGAGTCTATTTCCCTTAGAGCCTTCATCAGCGCTGTTGTCTGCTGTGTCCGAAGACATGTCTAGGGAGGGGAATTTCTGCAACGCTCTGTATGCTCGCCGTTTCTTGGCTCGCTTTGTATGCGCTCTGCGTCACGTGGCGGCGAACGTCCTCGGAGCGTAGCGCTATCTCCGCCTTCGGACTATCGTCGTTATCGCCGCGACGCGCTCGTTATCGACCGGCACGTGCCGGTCGTGGTTTAATTAGCCGATAATAGTTTATTTAAAAACTCACCTTTCTGCGGCGGCCGTGTAAGTCTTATGGTAGTCACTAAAACTGCCCTTATGGGGTACCGTTTTGAGCAGACCGACTCAACACCGACACCGGTCTGCGCGCGCACTTTTTATACACATTTCGAAACTAAAAACACCAAAAACGGTCTCCTTTTGCCCGGGTATGTAGTCCGTATGCCAGAGCGATTTTAACCGCTACCACTACACGACTACGACTACTACTACTACTACTACTACTACTACTACTACTACTACTACTACTACTACTACTACTATACTACTACTACTACTACTATTACTACTACTACTATTACTACGGAAGGCGAAAAAAAAAGAAAGAAAAAAAAATAGAAAATCCATACGAATCCCTCACCGACCGTTCTCGCACGTCTCTTCAGGTATGAGATAACGGGACGTTTCATCAATCGCGCCCGTGACTTACACATCTTTATTTATCGATCCTATCACGTCGTTTCTCGCATAATATATTTCACGCGCCGCCCACCCCCGTCACTCGATTCCCCGCGGTTTATTTATCATCCTCCCGCCATCGCCGTAGATTCGCGCAACTATCTATTTCGAAAAGGGCGCGTCTAATGGATAGCGTGACGGCCGCGACGCGAACGAGTTAGACATCGCGACGCGTGACGGACGGAATCGATTTCGCCGACCCGGTTTCCGAAAAAACTCGACCTACTGCGCCGAGATACGCCGATCCCTAAGAACGTTATCGGATCATCCGACTTATCGCGGGCTTTGCGGACCAAACCGACCGCGAGGCAGTCAAACGCCCCCGCGGTCTTTTCGCGGAAAACGGCAATTTCGCGCGCGGTTTCGAATAAACGATCTACGAGCTTTTATCACACGTGCATTCGTCTTGTCGTACGATTGTTTTCAATATCAAGTGGCCGGACAGATACAAATATAAAAAAATAAAATACAATTTCACTACCGATCGTACGTGTAATCAGGACCGCTGCACTATGGGCACCAGAATTTAAACACACATATTTTTGAAAGTATATCGAGACAAAAAAACTATTACTGATTACGATGTACGACTATTTTAAATTTTAAAAAAAATTAATCAAATCAGACCAAAAAAACCTAACGGAAGTACGTTTCAAATATTAAGACTAAAAAAAAAAAAGAGTTTTGGAATAAATTGTGAAAAAAACTCAAAAACTGGATAATTTTTTTGTCCGCTTAAACCTCCTTTACAGTTTCACCTTCCGACCCCCGCCATTGAACACAATTATCATATATCAAACCGTAGCAAAACGATTTCAGGTTTACAAAAATGCCTTAAATCTTAAGACGGTTTGAAACTCTCCACCTACCTTATCCACGCCTACGAAAATATCGTTAACATATGTTATCTGGAATACCCTGCGATTCGCCTTTTTTGTACCTCTTTATATCGGACTGCCGTATTAATATGAGGTACACAGAAAATAATGATGTACAAAATGCCTACCCTTCACCGGAAAAAATAAACTTTTTTTTTTATATAAACTAGACGTGTTCGCTATTCTTTTTCGTGAAGAAAGGTTTCAGATCGTACAAAACCTCTATCTGACTAAGGGCAGTACCAGGATTACACAGGCATGAATTAGGTTTAGTAGGTATCTCATGTTTCTGATTGAGGCAAACATGAGATACCTACCTAACCTAATTCGTGCTTGTGTAATCTTGGTACTGCCCTTAGTCAGATGGGGGTTTTGTAAGATCTGAAACCTTTCTTCATTAGATATCTCATGTTTGTAATTGATGCAAATGTATGCGACTGCTGTTATGTGTCTCAAGCAATCCTACGTGTAATCTCTGAGTGTCTAATACGTACATTCAACGGTACCATAGAACAGGGATGGGCAACTCAAAGTTACTATAGGGCCAATTTTTAGAAATTTAAAATATAGCGGGCCAGAGCATAGAAAGCAAAAAAAAAAAAAAGGTCATTCAAAATATACATTTTAAATAGCATTTATTTTGTTTATAAGGAATTAGGACATAGGTAATACAAAAAGCGTTATTGAAATTAATTTAATTAAATATTTAAATATAAATAGTTATTTGCAGTTTAGTGAGAGTTTTGAAGATGTGTACTAGACATTATAAATTATAGAGTATAGACAATAAAGTTTAAAATTGTATACCTATACCTAATGCAATTTGAAAATGTAGCGTGGGCCAGATAAAAAAGGCTCGCAGGCCGGATGCGGCCCGCGGGCCGCCAGTTGCCCACCCCTGCTATAGAAGATCAACATGCAGCTAACCAGACAGCAGTTAAGCGGTTAGATGGATACAGAACATAGACATACGCATATAAGTTCCAAAATACTACTAATCATCATAACCCAATGTAATATTTTATATTCTATTTTTTTAATTTGTATTAGTTTATAAAATCATATACTTTATATTATGTATATATATGTTATTTCAACGTAATTTTGTTTTATTTATTGATTGATGCTCACAAAACCATACGAAATATATATATATATATATAATTGAGGCAAAGCCTTTATCTGGCCTTCTTTACGAAAATTGTACCACGAAGTGACTCTTGAGATGGTTATCGGAGATGGTAGGTATGGTGAGCCGTCCTTTTGACCCGAATTCGGTTAATTTTTAAGATAGAATTTGATGAGATTCTAAAAAACGTGCTTAAAAACACGAAAATTCAAGATATTTAGAGCCAAAACCAAAAATTCACTAGATTTGTTATCTAAAACTGGAGAAATTCACGGTAAAAAAAAAAAAAAAGCGACAAACCAGGTAATGAAACACAACAATATAATAGAACAGTACCCCTGTGAGTACAGAATATACTAGTGCCCGGCGCCGGAACGCCGGAATGTCTTAATAATCCGGTCGTCATATCATTAAACATTTCTGAAAACTTTCGTGAACGATGCATATCGGTATACCGGTGATATAATCATGACTGCGTGGACACATTTTACAACGCAATCGTGTTATTACGACGTTTCTTCGTCTACGTTGACGTCAGAACCTTCGATTTTATCCCCATATCGATCGGTCGTTAAAAAACGTCGGTTAGGTTAAGAATTTTCACATTGTTTTTTTTTTTTTTTTTTTGTCCGTGAGCACGGTAAATCACGGTGTACTTAACGCAGCTACATATTACGTACAATAGCTGTGCACAACAAAACGTGATACTGTTGAGTGTAGAGTGTAATGCGACATGACTCGGATAGAACTCACAATAATAAAAATCGACAGGACTATGTTTTTTCTACGAACACTAAACAGGTACCGTTTCTCTCCGCTTTTCATCAATGACAATAATAATAATACCGGTCAGTGCTTATTTTTTTTCCATCTTTTGTTAAAACGAGAAATCGATGGTAAACAAAGCAACGATACGATATCAAATTTTGAGCTAGACGTAATCTAGGAATATATTATAACGTTTTGTTACCATGAGTTCTTGCGCAAAATTTATAAAAACAAACGAGCTCCTAGAATGCGAAACGGTGGTGTGTTTCTGTATAACGATGAGTGTCCTAGGTGAACGCGATTTTGCGGGCGTGTGACGCGACAAAATTCAGAATAGATTTTGAAATTTCCTGTATACAAATAGTCGGGTATACAGTCGGGCGGGCGGGCGATGATAATATTATCGCTCGCGTCGAAACAAATTTATATTTTGTTCCTGACGAGAGCGACTGGCTCTATTTTCTCATTTCTGTAGAGTGTACACTACATCTGCATGTACGTTGTCCAACACATCGGTTAAATAATTCAAATTGATAATAATAAATATGGATTCTAAAGTAGAAATTTTGATATCAGAAGTTCAAAAAAAGTCCGTATTATACAACATGAAAGATAAGAATTATCATAGTCGACTTTTAGTAGATAAAGCGTGGGAAATTGTGGACTCCAAGGTTGAAATTCCAAGTAAGCTTTTTTTAATATAATTAAACTTTAATGATACTAATAATTAATTTTAATTTTTTTAAAAAAAAAAAAAAAAAAATAGCCAGCAAACGGGTACCGCTCTGCTGTACAGTAGATGTCGACTGGAATATTTTTATATTGCTATACCATTGAAATACCATTGATAATAAATTGGTAAATTAAATAATTTGTAGTACATAACAATCTAAAACTGTTTATAATTAAAAGTAATACGGTAGATTGACTCTGTAAAAAATGTTTGTCAATATTGACAGTAAAAAAAAAAATTGAAAATGTCAAGTGTCCAAAAATTTTCGTTACAATTAGAATTTCAAACGCTCATAAAACATAAATGTGATTCTCCAGTACTTTTTGTTATGTAGGTGAACAACTATAATGAGGAATCTTAAAATCTAACATTTTACAGTCTTAGATATCAAAAGAAAAATATATGTGATAATTAATTAATTTATTTTTTTTTTTTGTATTTTATTTCAAGACTTTTGACTGAGCGAATTTTTTTTCATCACATTGTGTGTGTCGCTCGCCAAATCCGATCCCTATTTTTCAATTTTTACCCGATCAATATCATAATAATTGTAAAACCAAATTAATATTTCAACCGTTTCAATTATAAACATAAGTTCTATTATACTTAATTATATATATGGGTATTAGATAATTTTTTTTTCTTTCTTGGATGTTAAATTTTAAAATCATATTTTATAATTGGGCACCAATGTCCGTAAGTAATTCAAATTAATACCTAACTCAAATTATGTCACAAATCATAATAACAGTTCATAGGTAAATACTAAACAAATTAAAAAAAACAACTTGATATTTATAGATTCTCGTTTTTTATAGATAAAATTGGAGTTTTCGTTGATGTTTTTAAGTGAACACATACTGCTTCTAGTTTTCTAAATCTATTTATTTATCGTAAATTAATTAATTGACCATGGGTTTTTTTTTATTTTTTTTTATTTCGTTAATTATATTCAAAGCGAATCCGTTTTGTACAACGTCTTATTGGCCGATGGCTATCTAAATACATTTGTCGAGGGAAGATCGAACATAGGGGGAGGGGGACGCTCACCGTACCCTCCTCGTGCATCCGCCACTACTGCGGTAACGTAAAATTTCAATTTCGATAAATTAGTCTTCATACCGGCTGCGGCGTAATGTACTGCGTGACCTGGAAACGGTCGGAAACGGTGCTCGGACGGACACGGCGAAGTGCAGGTAATGCCGACGGACACAAGAGACGGGCATTTCACCGTTTGACCCGCCCGCGATCGCCGGTAAATCATAGCGTTCATCGCGCCTACCGATCAAAGTGCGCGGTCGACGAGGGCAGCAGACACGGCGGACGGGCGGTTTTGAATATTCGTTATCGAGGGTCTGGACCGCCCCGTCGACCCGGACGGACCGGCGCCGCTCGTGCGCGTGGCCACAATGATAACGATAATACGTATTCTAAGCGACGCGACGACGTGTAGAATCGCCGGCGAACACGAACGTCGTTGCGTACGACCCATGGGCGGACTTAGGGGGGAGGGGCTGGGATGTCAGCTGACCCCCAGTATTTTTCTCAGTTAAATGTGGCCCCTCAAAATGACAAACTACAGAACATTTTTTTTTCAAAATCTGTAATACTAAAATATTCAATAAAAAAATAATAGGTATTAAACAATAATTATTTATAAACTAAACTAAGGCTCAAACATATTTCTATGAAAACATAATTACAAATTTTGAACTATATTATGATGTTCATATATAATTATATATGTATATAAACAATATATCAAGATTGAGTATGGAAGTATAAAATAAAACGCGTATGAAATCGTGAGGTCGGCGAGTATAAATTGAAATGATGTATTTATAGATATTCTTATCGCAATTGAAATGAAACAATTAATAAAAAAATAACAGTTAATAGTACCTCGAATATGTAACTAACCTAAATTTAGTTTTAAATTGTATTTAATAATTATTAGTTATAACTAGGGCTCGGGAGTTTTGCCCTTAAAAACATACAAATAAGCATACAAATATGCACTAAAAATAACTAAAATATGCCATTAATTATGCACTAAAAAACTGAAAAACGCTCTTAAACATGCTTTAAAACAAAATTTTATTCAAAATGAAATCGTCTTAGAATGTTACCATCCGTAGAAAAAATATTGTCACCAAATTCCGTAATATATTTTTTCATACAAATTATTTTAGGCGTTTTATCTTAAGGTATAGTGTTGAAGATAATTAGATTTTATATAGAAATTGTGATCAAAAAGCTGGTAAGTGAGATGATGGTGGTACAAGTTCCTCCTTCGTCCCTTCGGTCCTCGGACAAGATATTGGTGATGAATGTATTAAGTTTTAAAGAAATGATGACTCATTTCTTTAGTATAAAACGATTCTGAGCAAAGCTTCAGTGTAATATAATATATTATTATTTAAATACTGTTTACGTATTTTACGGTTATTTGTATAATTTTTGGTGAGTTATAATAATTTATTAAAGTGTGTATAAAAAAAAATCCTGACTCACGATTTTTGAATTTTTGTTAGGATAATTAGGTAGGTATATGAGTAAGGTCATATTAAATTTTCAGAACTTTTTGTCAAATATTTAAAATTATATTACATAAAAACTTTCAAACAATTTGGTAAATTAAAAGTTCTATATTTAAGTCAAAAGTGCTATAATTGTTCTGAAAATGTTGTCCAATATAAAAATGTATGTATTTGATATTGAATAAAATTTTCAAGTTTCTAGCTTCAATACTTTTCGATTTATGACTAAATACCTAAAATCTGAACAGTGAAAATCTCGTTTACGGCGGATTTTTACCGATTTTACCGTTTTTACTCAGTTTTTCGATAGGGTACGAACAAACCATGCGTTGCTTTAGGGCGGCAAAACGAGAAATTATGAAATCTTCGAAAAATACGGCAATAAAAATATTACTGTATCATCATTGTTACCGTATAAATTTCGCTAAATCGATTGACTGCAAACGACCGCTGTAATTGAACCGATACTATAATTATACCGTACGCACGTCAAAGACGATGACGTGTACAGTATAGGTGTATTATAGCGATTATATCATTACAAGGAGGTTGTAGCCCGTATGACCACGTTGATTCTCTACTGTTTTTGACGTTAACACGCATTTGTTGACTTCAATGTTATTCGTGTACCTATTCAATTCAGTATTTAAGAGCAGCGTAGCAAAAACGGTTGCGTTAGGGCGGAAAACATCTTACGACGGCCTACATAATAGTTAATAATATACGGAAAGACATAAAATATACGGATATCGACAAAAAGTAAAATATTACGATACAACGTTTGAATCATTTTCATTGCATCGAGTAAACATAATGATTCTGAACTTGATATTTAATTAACCTTGTAGTTGACGATGCTAAGAAAACAACATTGTTTTAAACACTTGGCTGAAAACAATAATTGTATCATCGTGACATGTCGCGGTCGCGTCTTGCAGACCATACGTACTTTAAATATAGTGGTCAGACCGACCGGTCATGACCATCGGTCGATGAAGATCGCACCTTGAAGATCGTCGTTTTACACGCGCGTGGTAATCTGGTCCGCAGAAAAGTACTCAAGTTTCGTTAACCTTTTTAGCGGATAAGGCGCGTCCCCTAAAAGGGTGTATTCCGTACAGATAGATGGGTTGCGTACGGCAAATATGAAAGGGACCCTTTTGTTTTTTTTTAATGTGCAATCACGTCCCGCATTAGTACCGATAAATAAATAAACTACGAAAATGATTTGAATACACGTCTGATTTTTTCCAATTTATTTAGCGAAAGTTTACTACAAAATCCAATGCATTAAAGCACTCTTCAATGTATTAAAGTGGTACATCGTTTTTCTTTTCAACTTACCAGTTGTAAAAATGTGTTCAAATAATTGAAATATAACAACGTTATTCGGACATTATACGTGTGAAAAACATTTTTTGTTCTTTTTTTTTTTTTTTGGTAAAGGTCCAATACGTGACCTACATCATAAATATAATTTAGAAATACATTTAGCGAACTTTAAATAAATTAAAACATTTTTGATTTTCTTTATCGGTATCGTCAATGACTGATAGTGATAGGTATTTCAGTTTAATTTAGTCAGCTTTTGTAAACGTCTTTTGACATGATCTTTACCACTCTTCCCGGAGTTGTCTGTCTATTTAAGGAGTCACACATGTTTTTCAAATTGTTTTTAGACCTTAAAACTATCCACAATCCTTCAATTTGTTGACAGACATAGTATAAAAAGTCGATAACGGCAATAACTGTGATAAAAGAATTAATACACCCGTTGGTCATTACAATTTTTTTCATTAGGTCGCGTATTGGACCGTTATTTTCTTTTTTCTTTTTTTTTTTTTACTGAATAATGAAAGTGTTCAAGATGATTATATCATTTGCCTGTTTAAAAAACTACAGCACTTTTTCGAGTACGTTTCTGTCGAATGGTAAAATTACTTAAACCTTTATGTTTTAAAAATGTAGAAATGTCTTTGATTATGAAGACATTTTCATTTAGTTCAGTAATGCACATGACTTCGGGATCACTTGTTTCCATCGTTTCACCGTCACTCTGACGTCACAACGTCACAGCAGCACTGTGCGCACACTATTTACGTGTTCAGCGGCAAGCCGATTTATTCGGGAAACGGCCGAGAATATAAAATTGATCTACTACAAACGTATTAGATTCGGACGGTAAACGATAATGACGGCTTCGATTGCCTTTTCGATAACGTTAAAATGAAAATCATTACACCCTCAGCGTACTCGCGTCCGGTATCCCGTGGGAGGGACGCGAACGACCCGAGGCAAAAAACTCACCTAGTCAATTAAACGCGTCGTCGGGGACTCCGTCGTCTCCGTCTAGCCCATTCTATAGTAAGTCCGTCCGGTCGTTAGAACGATCGCTAATCCCGCGAAAACGACTCCGGACGTGAACGGCGCGTGTTGGCTATGGGTCGCGTCACCGAGGCGGGGAGCTGTATTTTTTACCCGAGGCACACGGCGGACAAAGTCGCGACGACGGATTAGCGACCCGAAATTTGTCAGCGCACGTATTTGCGTCTCTGCGTCATGCGTCCCCGGTATCGGCGTATTTACGAATTCCGTCTAGGGTGTGATATCGGGGAAAAAATCGGCACATCGGTTAAACGCTGCCCTTCCCACAGGTTCTCTTGTCCGTTATATCAAATTTATTCGCCATGCTCTTATTCGATGTATACAGCGCGATTTAATTTAAAACACTTCGTTTTTTTCAGCATTACACACGGTTTGGTCCAGGGCCGGACTCGGAGAGAGGTGCTTAGGTGCTATAGTTCCCCTCCCTCCCCCTTGAGCCATGTTCACCTATATTTTGTTTGAGGAGAAATCACATGATTCACCGTTATTTCTGTCGTTGTTGATGTCATAAACAAAAGTGTCTAATAATCCTAACAGGTGGGTTTTATTCACAAATGTTTAAACAAGACTATTTCTGTTTCGAGTTCAGCTTGATGTATTATAAACAGTGTTGAGAATTATCTAGATGATTTTATCTAGATAAATTATTTACATACAATTTCTTATTAAATTACCCTATCTAGATAAAAATATTAAAATTATTTTTTTATCTTATCTAGATAATAGTATCGATCATCTGCGGTAATTTATCTAGATAAATATTATTATTATTTTTTTTTTTTTTTTTAAGGAAACTTTGTAAACAATTAGTTTCGACAATTATATTTACAAGATATTACATAAAAGTATATAAAATTAACGATAGATTAGTAATACAATAGTTAAATTTTTAAGCCAGACAGGTGAAAAAATATTATTATAATGATAATTTTTTATAATACTGAAATAGACCATAATTTATTGAAATACAGACGTGATTCATAGTTATTATTAATAAAACGGTTTTTCATAAATATTCTGTTTCATATTTTTACAAACAAAATATTATATTATAAAAGAGAGTTTATTTTTCCATGCGCTTGCATAACGTTGCAATAGCCAATGCGTGTCACATGGTGATATGCAGTATAATCGCAACACAATAACAATATTAAACAATAAATAATAGGTTGAGAGTTCGTATGATTATTAATAGTTTCTAGTCCTGATCGTATGATGTACCTGACTGTAAGTAACTGTATATAGTTTTACATACCCACACTTCTATTTTATTATATCCTCGTATTTTGTTTTTAACAATCAGATAAATGTGATGCCAGACGAAATTATTGTTGGCACTTGGGTGTGTAAATTATATAATATTTATGTTTTGGAAATAATTTTCAGAGTAAAAATAAGTTAGGAGAACAAGAAGATAATGAAAATGATACGAATAATTAATTCCTTAGAATAACAATTTTTATAATTAAACCAATTATTGTACAGTGTTAAAAAACATTTTAAAAACTTTTTTTTTAAATATTCTGTTATGAGTGCATTAAATCATATTTTTAAGGCATTTTTCTTGTTTTTTAGAGCATTTAAATCCGTTCCCCAATAATAATAGATTCAAATAAATATATGACATTATTTATAAAGTTGGTGAAAAAAAAATCATCTGTTTTTTATCTAGATAAAATAATTAGATGTTATATATTATCTTCTATCTATAGGTATCACATATTATATCACCCCTATCGCGTAAATACGCCTCTAGTTCTTGAACCTAAATCAACGTATTTATACTGTATAGTGTGATGCAAATTTATTTTTTTTCATTCTTAAGGGTTCTTATAAAAATTAACGATTTAGTCCTCACGCCGATCTTTGATCAGACCTAAATAATTCAATTTCACTAATAGTTTATAATTAAATACCGCAAGAGACCTTGATGTCAAATTAATGCGACAAGAGTCCGCAATGCACATTTGATTTCGACCTATATGCCATCGTTTGATACTGCATTATATATATATATATATATATACTGCAAACGTGTATGTATATTGATGAAGACATTTGTATACGTGCAATGTGTGTGTGTGTGTGTGTGTGTGTGTGTGTGTATGTTTTCAGTATACAAAAACGTTATAATATATCTGTATGTATAAACGTACCTATGTATATAATATTACACTATGTGTGTATACACATCATGTACCACCTTTGAATTCGGTCACTGGCCGGGCGAGAATCCAAAATCTCCGACACGACAGTCAATAATTTATTATCTCGGCGAATTTAATCCCCGTGCACTTTCACGTTTTAGTTTCCGTGTGCTTTATTCCGTCCTCCACATAAATTGCGCACGGTACGGTTTATGTATTACAGACCTGCATAATATGACGTAGGTACCGTAACCCGTTTCGGGAGAGTCACGCGTGACGATAAAAATCGTTTCGTCCGTTTTCAATCTACCGATATTTCCCGAGAAAGGATAATCCGCCGCCGTGCGAATGAATATTTTAAATTTTAACGCTCGTGAAAAACAACGACCGCCAAAAAGCCCGCCGTCGACGTGGAAAAAACGGTGAAATATCGAAAAAAATATCGTCGAACACGACCGATCCGTCGTCGGGACGGATCTCACGTCTCGAGGACATTCCACTGCGCCGGCGGCGGCGTGCGTACCGTTAAAATTTTATGGCTGGGGGCGGGTGGTTTAGGCTAGTTCGTTATTCTGTCGGATGACCTTTTTGTTTTTCCAGTGTATATTGGCCGAAAACGTGCAGGCACTACGCGTCTGTTGAAATTTCATCACGGGCCCGGAGCACCGAAGACGGTCGGTACCTACGTGATATAGGTGTGTGTGTGTATACGTGTCTAATGTAATACGTCACATCTATTTCCGCGAAATGGACGTCTAGCCTCGTGAACCCTATCCACGTAGCCGGAGCGCCCGCGTTTTAAGTTTCGTGAACTTTACCACTACAGTCGTGTAACGTGAATTTGGAATAACGGCAAAGACGTTGCGCGCTTTACATTTTCTGAAACGGATACTTTTTCGCGGAACGACCGTTCGTAATTCGTTTTGCATGCGCGCCGTAGTCTCGTAGTCCGGACGTCCAGGTGACGTGAAATATTACTGAAATCGAGTAAACGTTCCGTGCCCGAAATTCCCGACGCATTACAATACGTATATAGTTTTCGCAAATTATCACGCGCGTAAATCTTATATGTATATTGAAAAAAAATTATAAAAACTTAAATCACTCCGTCTGGCCGTCCTATCCGGCCGATTTCCTTCATTTTTTTTTTTTTAGATGAAAGATATTTATACACATATGTGTCATCAATCAATTTACTCAACTCCAACTTACTCAAAATATACCTACTCAAACGCGATTCTTCCTTGTACATTTCTTATGGGACACATTCACTCGAGCAATTCGAATTCTCATAGCTCCTCTTCTAATGAATGGATCTTGATCGTTTCACTCGCAGAACACTCAGTGAATCAAGCTGTTTTTTTTTTTTTTTTTTTTTTTTTTTGGAGCTATTAACTACATAAATTCGTTGAGTTCGAGGAAAGTTATGCGTGCACAATCAACTTTACATTCAATTTTTTCAACATTTTCCTTCACTCAAACCTCTATAACTAAAGTTCAAGCTAACGTAGGCTGTTTACATAAGTCTAAAAACACTCAGTGAATCAAGCTCTTTTTTTAGCTATTAACTGCTTAAGTTCGTTGAGTTTGAGAAAAGTTATGCGTGCACAATCAACTTTACTTTCAATTTTTAACTTAAACATATAAATAAATTATCTATTGCGAATTTTCGCAACGGGTGTACTGGCATATCTGAAAACGATTTCGCTTTACGACGACGACGACGACGGTGACTTCCGCAAAGTTCAAAAGAGATCTAACAGGGGGGAGGGGGGAATAAAAAGCTAAATGCATAATGATAATAATTTATTATTTTAATAATAGCTTTGCTTGTCGAGTAAGCGTCGTCGTCTGTTCACGAAATAACGATTCACCGAAAACGAACGACGTTACGACGCATTATATTGTTATGGCGTCGCATCCGTCGTACACATGATCTTACGTTGTTTTAGAAGCGCAAAGAAAACAAAAAAAAACGTCGCGTAGTCTTTACGATGCGTTGCCTGTAGGCATGTGTCAACCGCTAAACGTTGTATGTCACGAAAAATGTCTTACGGGGACGATTGAACCGTTCAAAGACCTACACGGTGTGCTTGCACCGTGCCTGCGTTTGCTCGCTAGATGTTTCTCGTGATCTATAAGCAAATATTACTATTATTATTATTATTATTATTATTATTATTTAAAAACATCGATGACTTGACGCTTTATAGTTCATATAATCGTAAAACGACATTATGAAACGAGAAGACGGTTTTTTTTTTTTATCTTTTTTTTTTGCGCTGAAATCTCGTAACCGCAATCGCTTTTCGGCGTAACACACAGTCGTCGGTCCGATGATTAATAAATTATCAACAAGTCGATATTAACGCCCGTTTATACCCCGCTGCGATTGAAATTATTAAGTGTATTATAATATCCAGATACGGGTATTATGTTTACGTGCACTAGTGGTCTATAATAACTCATATCGACCACGGGCATTGGTACGACGAAAATTCGTGGACCATATTTGTTATGACCTTTTTTATGTATTTTTTTTTTTTTTTTTACTCATAAACCAATTTACAATTGATGACAACTAAAATTGCCTTAGTCCTTTTCCCGTGATTATTTTGTAGAATAATATTAACTCGTATACATACAATTTTAGAAACAAAGTGAACGTGAGGTAATAATTATTATTACAGTGATTTCTATAAATGTTCTTGTAAACTGTTAACTATTTTTTTTTTCATACAACAGTCATGAAAAAAATAAAATTTAATCAATATTTTTAGTATCTATTCATACGTTTTTGCATGGAATAAATTGTATTTCTGGCCACATTGAAAGGGTTCATGGGTCATATGTTCGAGACCACTGATATTGTATACCAGTGGTCGGCAACCTTTTTACACGAGCCATAATTTGTTTCAGGTTTTTTATGGAGGGCCGCATACAACATTAAAATATTGAAAAATATAATTTTAACATATAATACTAATATATTTACAGATAGCAACAATCATATTATGAGTTTAACATTACGGTTGTCCTAATTAACTAATTTATAATTAAATACATTAGTAGAGAAAAGTTTAAAAATAATTATTAATTAATTCTTGAATGCATTTTAGTAAACAAATTTTGAGTAACTAGTGTAATTTTTGAGGTTGAATTTTTCACTCCAATTCGTTGAAATCCGTTTTTATATTGGATGTTGATATCCTTAAAATAGCATTCAAGTGTTGATCGCTTCATCATGAATAATATTTATTTTTTCGAAATTTCATTATTGAGAATGTCTGCTCACAAATATATGTGCTACCGAAAGCAGTAATCATTTTTTTAGCAAACTTAATGCTATTAAAATATATTACAGAAAGACTTGAAAAAAACCGTTTTTAGGTCATTACTTTCTTTAAAAGCATTTTTCAGAATATCGTTGTTTTGCAATTCTATGACTTCCATCTGTGAATTAGATTCAATATCGTCAATGTCAACAGAAAAAGAGTTTTGAAACAATTTGATTGTATTCTCTTGTACGTAAAAATCAGAAAATCGTATTGAAAATTCATTTTGTAGGTTTTCAATTATATTTAGAAAATTAATTTTTGTAGTTTCTCAATGTAAAGTTAATTTGGATGATTCTAATACAATTTTACAACATACGAAATGATCCAAGTGCTGTTCATTAATATGTTTGTGTAATAATTTTAATTTTACTTGAAATTATTTTTAATTTGAATACATATCTGACAACAATCTGTCTTTACCTTACAGTTTTTGGATTCAGTTCATTTTATAAAATTAATATATCAGTTAAAAATTCCAGATTAAAGAATCTACTTTTCATTTGATAATTCTGGTACATTTTGACCCTTTTCTGACATAAAAATATTTATTTAATTTCATGAAACAAAAAACCGTTTCAAAATCACACGTCTACTCAACCACCTTACTTCGGGAAAATTTATTCCATCCCCATATTCAGCATCACATTCTTCCAAAAATATTTTAAATTGACGATGTGCCAAAGCATTTTTGCGTATGTAGTTAACCGTCGCGACGCGTCGATACTACAATATTTATTACATATTTCCATGCTAAAACTTTGCAACATAATGCCTCTTGATTTATGATGCAATGAAATAGCATAGGTGCTTCATGTCTTTCTCCCACCATTTTTGCATTTATTCTCCCAATGAATCCTTTATTAATTTCACTCATAATTCGACCACCGTCTGTAGTAACACTAACTAGTTTATTTCAACTTAAAACAAGTTTTTCAAATGTTTTTTGTCAATTTCGATAAATAAGTCTTCTCCTGTTGTAGTTCCCTTCAAACTACATAATTCAGCTAATTCTTCATAAATATTAAAATTATAATGGATTCCTCGAATAAATATTAATAACTGAGCAGTATCACAAACATCAGTACTTTCGTCAGTTGCGATAGAAAAACAATCAAATTTAGAAGCTTTTTTCTTTCAGTTTGAACATTAAATTTGGTCCTAGGAATCTTCGGTACGTCGAACACAGGTCCTTGCAGAGATACTGATGTCTTCAATTTTGTTTTTTTCTCTGTGCATATTTCATTTACAACGGTCGACACACATTTTTTCATAAACTCAGAGTTGTTAAAAGGACGATTACACTTGGCTATCATTTCAGCAACTACGAAACTAGCTCGTACTCCTGATTCGTTTTGATTATATTGTAATTTAAAACTATTTTGTTAATTATTTAATGAAATTTTAAAATTATTTTAATCTGTCTAAGATCGCCACTGAGGGTGTCAAATTTTAATTTATGCTCTTATATTATACTCTTTTACAGATAAAATGGTTTTTTGGCAAATTAAACATAACAGTTTACCACCTTTAGTTTCGATGAAAAAATATAAATCTGTCCATGATTCGTTGAATGTACGATGTTCATCACTAATTTTATGTTTTCTTTTTACATTGAATTGATAGGTTATTATAAAACAGTTGAAATTTAAACTTCACGTTGGAATGTTTCGAAACGAACTGCACTAAAGTCATAACCAGATACGTATTTGTCGTAATCGGCGATATATACATGTTTACAGATACACGATTAGATTACATTCTCGATCATAGCTATACAGTATACAATGTACCTATACGGTGCAGATGATATCGATTTAAAAACGGGAAATAAAAACGAATTTTCTCGATACGCGCGTAAATTCGTCTAGTAAACACCACCACTAAATCTCCTACCACCTTCGTTCTCTCCATACAATAAGTGTGAGATGTGTGTGTGTGTGTGTGTGTGTGTGTGTGTGTGTGTGTGTGTGTGTGTGTGTGTGTGTGTGTGTGTGTGTGTGTGTGTGTTTAGGTAGTTGAGTGGATGGGTGAATATTATCGACGTTCTACACGCTACACACGAATAAACGTGTATACATTTACACGGGATCACGTTATATTATGTGTGAACACTATATACCTAACAACTATATATATTATATATTATACGTATGTACAGGCGGCCGTTCTTATACAATTTATGTACTCGTGTACGAAAAAGGCTACGTTTGACGGTCATCCGAATTTACGAAGACCTTTTTCGGCACCAAGAGAGTAGGTGTATTTCGCGTTTGTTTGTGCGTGCGTATAATATTTCACACGAATCGGTAGTCTCGTTTTCCGCGTACGGCCATTTTCGAGACCCGTGACCCTTTACGATCTACGCAATCGTTTTTTTTTTCTATTTTTTTTTTCGTACGACACTGATGTACGAATAATAATAATAATAATACACGCGTGTAAGTGGCATACATTATATATATACATTATATGCAAAGTTTATGTATACCACATAATGTATAATACACTGTAATCGATAATAATAGTGTCTGTTACCTTTGCGCTGTGTGAAGTTGCACGGGTGGTCGAACAAAAAATTACGGAAGGAGTTGCATTCGTAATCGATGGTGGGCTCCCGGCACAGGCACGTCGGCTTGAAGAACGGGAACGCTTGAAGGGTTTTCAAAGCCGCTCGGCACTTGATCACCGTGTTCGTCGAACACGAAACTGCGGATACAACAGCAAACGTATACGTGTTAAAAAAAAAATGCAATAACATCACGTAAATAACGATTGTAATGAATACGATATCGCGTAAGCGGCCCGGAGAGTACTCGAGGTATGAACCCTCTGTTCCCCGTAGATTGACAAGAACTGAAAATTATTACAATTCAAATCGTTTGGTGTTCGTCCACAACATTTGGCACATCATATATTTTGATACCTAGTTATTGATGGCGTTTTTAAACATATATTATTTATATTACGTATGCCTTTAATACGAGATGAATTTCATTTCATACAATCGATTTATCTGCGAATTTAACTAAAGAAGTGAGAAAAAACGATCGCTTTTATGACATTAGAAGAAAATTCTAAATCTATTAGTATTTAATGTTGACACACAAATTTTAAGTTGATTTTAACGAAAAAAAATCATCACAAAAATGTCTGCGTACTGTCTACGAGTATTTTAGAATACCAAATATCGCATAATTTCTAAACTAAGTTTATCGATCGAATAAAATATTATACTCGTCAGGGTCAACCTTAAAGGTCGATTTCTTAAGATATTTATTTATGTTTACTTTATTTATACTAGCATACATACATATACACATTTTTTTTTTTGTGTTTAACTGATAAAACAGTTATTATCCCTCCTGGAAAGATTCTGGGTAAGCCTCTGTGTACCACGTCCCGCATTTTACGGCATGTTATATTGTTATATTGATATATAAACGGTTTTCACACATTATTATCGAAACCAATAGCGTTTGAACAACGTACAAATATTGGTATAGTGTATGATTATAAAGTATAATTGATAAAATATGCAAATTGCATCAAATATCGTAACTGACGCATCGCACATTTTTACGTCATTAGTTGGTCGATGATTTCAAAAGCGTACACCTCCACACGGCTCGTGTTCCTGTAAAATAATCCTTTTCCATTTTGAAACAATCAGAACCTAGCGTATAACGTCCTAAATAAATAAAAAAAACCAACGAGTAAAATATTGTAATTAAAAATCATATTAATATCGATGAAAATACCTTTTATTACTAGTCGTAATTTACCGCAGATTTTTTTATTTATTGTTTTGAAAAAACTTATGTTATTTGATTGCAATTATCAGAACCTTTTTTTATGTAATAAATGTTTCATTCACTTGTTTTTTTCAAAATTCAGACAGTGAGTTGTAAAAAAAATGAAAGATCTGTACAGGGTGTACATTCCACGTGGAACATTTTGATTTCGGTTTTAATTGTTTCGAATTTTACGATAGTAAAGTTCTATAAATCGATATAGGACCAGGATTAAAAAATACTTCGTTTTTCAAGGGCATTTTTGTGATCAAACGTTTTAATTATGTTTATTTCTTTTTTACCGTATATTCAACTATGAGATTACCTACGTAGTCTATACACCATACGCATTAAAAAGAATTATTTCGTTGATGTTTCATGACCTAAAATAAGTCTTCACTACACAATTAAAGACCATCGAAAATATTTCATATTAGGTCATATCGAAATCAATATAGAATTTTAAATACCTAACACTATTAAACTTTTAGTATTTTCCACAAAAAGTTAAAATATTCATGAAAAAACGTATTGATGTCGTTGAAAAACCATTAAACTCCTATCTTTACCGGAAACTTCAAATGCACACTCATCCATATCAGATCGTACAGTGCATATACGAATAAATTAATTTCCAATGACTTACAATAAACATCGAGATTTCAATTTTATTATTAAGTCTCAATATAACCGAAAAAATTGCTGTCGTAAACACGCCAAATCAATTACTAGTTCTCATATTCTTGCCTTTTTTTTTTTTTTTTTTTTTCAGAATCACTAATATTTTAAATGAACACATCTATTCGTAAAATTATGTTTTATTTTTCAATAGTTGATTTGAATATTGTATAAACCACGTGGACGAACAACATTGACGTAAAAATCGAATTTTTCATCAATAAATAATTAGTAACTTTTGAAAAACTGTTCCGGCCAAACGTCCCAAACCCGCAACTGAATCGAACGCAAACTTACGACTATGACCGACTTAAATGCGTCTACGTTCCACGCGTGATAAGGTTATCAAGGGCTATAATTTAATATTTACGGCTCGCTAAAAAAAAAACGCAGAGGCAACATAAATAGCTGCATCCGCCACCCCCGTGCACACGTCTCGTGCGTACGCATATTATACACACACGCGTGTTTTATTATTCTTGAAATGCCCACGCGTTCATAAATATTTGACGTGAGTAAAAAGCAAAAAAAAAAAAAATATTAATAAAACGATTCGCGGTTCATTAGGTATGCGACACGGTACTTTGTAACCGAGTTTACAACATAATATTACATACGGATAAGATAGAGAACGCGCCCACACGCGTATAATATTATGCTCACACGGTCGGCCACCACGATCCGCAGAACATTTTTATATTATTCTTTTTTCTTTTTTTTTTTTTATCCCTTTTTTGCTTTTTCATACACTCGCGTTTTAGTTATCCCCAAGTGCAATATACGTACACTCGTACATTTATAGTGCCAGTGTCGATTCTTCTTTTTTTTTTCACATAAAAATATTGTGCGGGTTTTCGATAAATCCATACATTACACATTTTATTAGCCCGTATCCGTATACTCTATACATATTTTATGTATATATTTATACGTGCATATATTGTGCTTATGTACATTATATATATATACATACATACATTGATACAGGGTGTCCCAGGGAAATGTGCACAATGTGATTTAACCCAGGATAAAACGCATATTAAATTTGAATTTTTTTCAGTGCTCAATTCAAAACTCTAAATACTTAGAATCTTCATTTTTATGGAAAAAATTCATTTTTTTTTTTAAATTTTGATTTTTAATTTTTTTTTAACTACTCAACTAAGTGTTTAAGAGACATAATATTCAAAGTTTAGAGTAGCGGCAAGAAGAGTCTCAGAGTGTTATGCACTGATCAAACGCATTGCGACTGCTCTCGCGTTCCACATTGTAAATGCTTATATTTTTTAACTGCTGGTCCGGTTAATAAAAACAGATGTTGACAAAAAGTATTCTCTTTTATAATATTAAACTATTAAAAAAGTTATCGTTTAAGAAAACTAAAAACAAATTAAGTTCTGCTAGCGTGCTGAATTTTTCGGTTGTAAACGTATTTTAATACAATTTAATACACTATAATCGTACGTACAATTTAAAAGCAATTTTATAACATTTATATTTTGGAACCTATGTTTTAATGTAAGCTAAAATTATCGAACGAATATCTTCATATCAACAATCAAAACGCTATTTACTGGTAACTAACGGGCAGACGGACATATTAAGGACATCGTCGTTTTTATGCATCACGCGATCAGACTAGTAATTTCGTAAATAATTTGAGGACGAGTAATCGTTGATCTTATGTGGATGGCACAACATGTTTTTGGTATCTCCGAAATTAGAGCTAATCCCTTTGATTTTGACAGGAATGCCACAAAAAAATACATTACAACGTAAACTCTTTTCTATTTCAAACGAAATATTACACACCGACCAAGATCGAACTGTGTCGCCTGAGTGTTTTTCAGGCTTGAAACGTTTTACTTTTTAATTTATTCTCTGTCACGGAGTTGAAATAAACTATTTACCGATCTGGAGCAGGGAGGTAAATCAGTATAAAGCCCTGTACGATTATGAAATTGTAGGTCACCCCACTCGTATATTTCCCATTTATACAATATCACTACACCGATATGTACCGAAAACATAAGCGGTATTCCGTGTGGAATTTAATATTGTCATTTATCAAATAGTTATTGTAGTAACATAGTATATTGATGGTGTATGAACATAAATATTACGCGTGCTATTTTATCATGTGAAACGCTTAATATCCATAAGGAAAAATGTTAGCTTTTATTTGTGTGCATATCAAATGTAAACACTAATTCAGACGTTTTCATTTCACTAGGATGATAATTTTTTCTTGCATTTTTTTTTTTTTTTTGATAATTACGAGCGCGGAAGGGAACATAACGAAGAATTTTTTATTTTTTTTTTAACATTATCAATAAAATTTACACGAGAAAATCACATTAACAGATAGAAATAATTATTTGAATTCGATCAGCACTTAATTAAACCATTTTATTGTATTATCAATTACATTCTAACGATGGTCTAACGAAGAAGAAAAAGTACTTGATGCTGAAATAATTTTTAAAAAAAAAACTCCGAATCGTAGGCAATGATTTACGATAAAAAGATCAGCAATCGTAAGAAATAACGTAATTAGAATAACTTTGAGCATCCGATGTTTTTACTTTGAGAACGCGTGATAAACGGAGGTAGATAATTTATTTTTTCGCTAAATGACACTGAATAAATTATGTTTGATCTCCGCTACTTTTTTTTCGAGCTCGATGCGTTTTAATGGTTAACTTTATTCTTGACTATAATCAATTTTATGGCATTACAACATAAATTATAATACAATATTTTATTGCGTGATTATACTTTATAGTCGCTTTATATCAAAGTGCGCACATTACACTACATTTAGCGAATATCGCGTCATTGTCTACGCTCGCTACCTTGTGACCCAAATCGTATTGTTTGAAATCTCTTTTCTTATCGTTTTATAATATTGTAAACATGATATAAATACGGTCAAAATGAATCGTAAAAAGAGATAATCATATTTACCTATTTCGTTTCCGCATAAACTCGGGATGAGGTTTATGATTTTAAAACACGATGGATCTTCGTTGCATAAAGATCTCGCCAACAAACAATTCAGGCTGCCCGTCGGAGTTTTTTCTGCTGAAAAAAAAAATAAACAGAAATTTAATTTAATTCGATATTAGTAAGTCGGTCAATTAAAATTGTTAATCGATCATTGATAATACTTCACACGAGTAAATGTATTGAATTATTATATCAGAGTGAATAATAATTAGTTTTAAAGTTGAACCATCATCTATACATAACGAACAACAACAGTGGGTACCCAAAGTAAATACATTATTATTGACCCGGAAAACTTTACCGATAATTATGACTTGTCATGTAAATGGGCAATTTTTTTTCACAGATACTGATACTCATATCAATTAAGCTTTTATCACGAATGCATTATTTATTGCAAAAATTACTTTTGCATCAATACAAGTCAATTTACAATATAATATATTCTAAAACGTTTCACAGCCAACTGATGAAAAAACATGAAATAATAATAATAATATTATTATAAATCATACAGTATATTAAATTATAATATGATGTTTGATAGCAAAGCCGAATTTTCCGTTTAAAATAACTAAATAATATTTTAAACAACAAAAAAAATGTTTAAAATGCAGCTGAAATATTATTATTATTCGTTAATCTTGTCTAATAACGAAAACAACAAATATTTTGAAGCAAAGACTTCAGATTTCGATCGCGAAATTCTTAACCCAACACGGTCATATTGATTTGAAAATTATATATTTATGAATATTGTTCGAAAGATTTCGAACAAAATTGATTATTGAACAAGACATACGATATTTACCGAGTAGTACTTTAATTTATAGTTAAATTAAAGATTACGCATTCTTTTATGGGTAACATCTGATATTTAATGCGTTTCTATACGTTCCTCCGTGCACGGTACGTTTCATTCAAATGTCCAAATAGTTGAAAACATTTCGAATAATTGAAAATGTTCATAAAGAAAATCGGGTTTACTGTTTTAGTTTTGATAATAAACGTTATTCATTCATAATTACGTGCGAGCGAATAATTTACCGCGTTTGACAAACGATACCGTCGAACTCGTGTAAAGCGCACATCTTAATATCGCCTTATAAAGGTCACGTTGCAGATTCGGCAAGGGTACAAGACCGACGGGAGAGAATAACGAATTTCCGAATAGAGTTAATGTGATAAACACATTCCGCCTCGTCGGCGAATTCACAACAGAGTCGAAACGAACGACTGCCGGTGGAAAATTCCGGTTTCAAAGGTTCGGTACAACATAATGTTATGCGAGATATTACGGCGAGTGTAACTTTTGTAAAAACGGATCTCGGCCGTGAGCTCGTCGGAGCCGCCCATTACTCTCTCTCCGCATAATAACGTAATATATAATACCCGACTCGCAAAAGTTATACTCGACCTGGAGTAATTTCATTGGGATAGAAATCGACCGTCATCGGGGAATAAACGTCTGGCCGGCTGAAACGCACCGCGTCGGGCGAGGGATACCGGTTGAAAAAAAAAAATTTTTAAAATATGTCCTAAATTTAATTTGCATAATGGACGCAGCAGTACCGGAGGAGAAGGAGGACGGACGGGGCTTTTAATCGATTTAGATCGAATTCGATTGTATACCATCTCCTCGCCCGTGTACGGTTCATAATAATAGTACGCAAACATTCAACGGGTCATGTCCGACGTGTACGTCGTTACGACTTGATCGCGCGTATAAATGCATTTTGTATGAGAAAATCGTGACGGCGGAAATACCGCCGCTACGACTACTACTACCGCCGCCACTACTACTACTATTGCCGGCAGCCGTGACTACTGGCAATTATTACAAATTTATTCGCTGAAAAGAGACACGACGCCAACACGAACGCGACGCCAGACAAACGGGGGGGGGGGGGAAGGGAGGACTGCCGCGAGTAAATCGATGAGATATCGGCCGGGGCAAAGACGATAAACCCCGCGGTGATACGTCGAAATACAATAACGGCGATAATGTTTATATCATATATTATTTACGTTGAAATCGAACGTTTTAATAAATAATATTCGTTTGGCGGACGTTCGACTGCTGCGCCGTGCAAATTACTTAATACCAATTATAAACCTTGTGCGCCGAGTGTATAATTAACGATAGAAGACCGAAAATACTACGGAAATACACAAACAGTCTGGCTTCGAATAACTAAATTTTAAGCGAAAATACACAGTGAAATTGTTTATTTATTATAATTGTCTAAAAGTACCTAGTCAAATAAAAACGAGCTGAAAATCGAACAAATTTATATATATATATATATATATAGGGTTCTAAAATGTCATGAAATTTATTTTCTTAAAATATTTCGTGAAATATTTCATGAAAGTTTCATGAAATATTTCATTTACACAAAAAATAAAAATGTTCCCAAAATAAATAAAAAAAAGGGTTGTTTTCCAATTAATACATATTAGAGCTATTCAGCTATATTATGTAATAAAGATGAGAAAACACGTTTTAATTAGGTAGTATATCTATTCAATTCTATGAAAACATTGAAAACATAAATAATTTTTAAGCACAAAGTGCCCAATGCCTATGTTTTTTATGTTACTTTTAGTTCTATAGTGTTTAATTTTTTACTAAATTTATAATGTATAAATAAAGGTGATACCTAAATATAGCCTGAACCAAATTATATAAACTTATACAGTTATACTTATACATAAAACATACTTACTATTCATTTTTAACCCTTGCATTTGTGAATGTTATCTATACATTTATTTTTTACAAAACAATATTATTTATCTATTACAGATTCTTCTAGCTCCAAAAATCATTAATACTTACAACCACGGTCTTAGAAGATATCTTGTAAGACCATGGTTACAACCTAAAATTTATAAAACTCAATATGTTTTATTATTTGGTATCTGGTATAAAACATGGAGCCTTCACAATACGCCGTGTCGCATAGATTTTTATAAATTCAGTGCGTAGGTAACAAAATAATTATTAGTTTATATTATGGTCAAACTGTAAGTCTGTAATCAAGGAATGATAGAATCTGATTGATAACATTTCACTAATACATATCATATTATTATTTACCAACATCATGTTATGTATTTAAAAAAAATTTATATTTCATAATTTCATTGAAATATTTCAAGATGAGTGAATTAAGAACCCTATATATATATATATATATATGTAAATGCATATTATTTTAAATATCCAAGTATTCGTCCGAGTGGTAGAACGATTTTAAATTTCATTTTTTCTACCCTCCGCCAGATAACTGATGTCTTACTATGTTCGCGTGTACTGAAAGTTTAAATATTTATGTTCGAAAGTCCTGTGCGTAAAATTAAATAATCATAGAATCCGTTTAAGTGTGTCTATATATAGTTTTTTCTCTCGTTTTAAATACGATATTGTAGTTTCTAAAGTTATTACGAATAAACCCTTATAAATTACACTGTTGTCGGAAAAGTTATTTTCGAAAGAACAAAGTTATTGTTCGCCGAGTAAAAATAATCGTATTGAAAATTTTCAAATAATGCACTATAATATTCATTGCTTTTCTGAGAAATCAAAATCAAAGTTAGAACAAGTATTTCACACCGGAAATAAATAACTATAACCGCACATTGTCAATAAACCGTACACCCGACGCACATTGTCTTCTTCTTAGGCTTAAAACAGACCATTAGGTCTAATGCTGCTTCTACAATACCTCTTCAATGCATTCTATCCACTGCCAAATTGATGTTATAAGTAGGGTTATAAGTAGACGCACATTGTCTACCAATAGTAAATGACTGGTTTTAATATTACAAGCATATAAGCTTTTTTGTTTAAAAAATGTATCATTAGAAGTATAGTTAAAACGATACACGTCAAAATATAGACACTTTGATGCCACCTAGTCGTTATAGATTGCATGTGCAATCGGGAGGACGGATGAAACGAGCGTGCCAAAACCATGCAAGACCACTTCAAAATTTTAGAAATCTGTTCCGTTTATAGAGGATATCATCACTATTCACGGACGTGTTTTACCACAATGATAATGGACAGTCACTTTTTATCAGTCAAATTTTATGCGAAACCAGATTTCAAAACCGACCGTGACGATAAAGCAAAATCGTTGACGGTGGACCCTTTTTGAAAACATTTACACACCTCGACGGTGTGTGCGTCAACACGATTTTTCGTCAAAAAATATCGCATACATTACTATTTACTCCGAGTCGATTAGTACGCGTGGATCCAAAAATCGTGACCTCATGAATCGTGTGCCTGCAGTGGTGCACAAGACGTCGTATTTTTACACCGCCCCATTTTTAACGGCGTGGCGCCCATACACGAGATGACGAATAAGAATAGCGGCTTAAATTTGGTCGGACAATCGCTAAGGAAAAAAAAAACGAAATTATCATGTAAATTATTACGGCGTATGTCTCGCAGTGTAGCGCATAACTCTGTTGTGAGATGATTCTATTACTATTATTATTATTAATGAAGACAAATCGTCGGTGTTGGAAGAAAAAATAAAATGAACTTTATTTTTTTTTTTGAGTCCGGTGTGGTACGGATTACGTTAATAGCTTAGATTGCCACCGTTTTCAGACGTAACATCCGGTGCTTGGAGAACAAAATATACCTACGAAAACGCTGTGAAAATCCATAAAACTCCCTCTCCCCCAGTAGACACGGACAAAGCGTGCATACGAATGCATAATTCATAAACAAACGTCTTCGCGAACTTTCTTACGCGAGTGTAAATCGATACAACACTTTATAGCCGGATCTGATGTAATTTCGACGTAATCAACTCAACGAGCTCGTCGAGCGTTATTATCGCGTTCGTGTATGCGTTTCGGAGAGTTAGGCAGTTTGTTTCGATACAAATTTACAAACAATCGAATCCGTCGATTTCATAAATTCGTCTTCGCTTCGCGTTCTAATCCAAAACGTATATTATCAACTACTCTAAAATGTATTTTTAAGCTCCCATGTACTCGTGGCTCATATATATATATATAAATCCCTTTCAACTTTCAAACAAAAATTATTTACTCTTACCCTCCCCATGTACACTGCTGGCAAGAATTATGTCCTTACTATTTTTTTTATTAAATCTTAGAACGAACTTTCGGGTTATTTACGTATTGTCCTGCAGTTATTAAAAAAATATCAAAGCACCCAAAACTGTTGAGTTTTAATGTCAAATTGTATTATGCAGTCACACAACATTTTATAACACGAGATACAATAAAAAGCAAATAAATACAAATAATGATGATTTTAACATAACAAACAAATATGGGTGTTTTTTTAAAATTGAAACCACGTTTTCTTATTTGTTTATTAAAAAGATATAGTTTATAAATTTTGATTCGTACTTGTAAATGTATTTCATTTAACTAAATGATTTTTTTTTCAATGAACAGGATGAAAATATTAACAGATAAACTTTAATGCTTAGTTTATCAAAAACCCTCAACTGTTTGTTTTATTTTAACTTGAGTTCAAAATATTACTCAAAAAAAACCCAGTAGTTTCAAAAACGAGTTTCCTTAAGGACAACCGTCGTTTACACTCTGTACTAATAACCATATACTCGTACATCGATTTGCGATACAATAAAAAATCGAAAGTAAACTCGTGCATTAATCAAAGTCTCAGCGTTCCGAGAGTCAAAGTTGTACTTCATTAAATTAGTTGAATGATATGAGTGGAAAAGCATGATCAATTGAAATAATGTTAATAAAATTATGCTTGTTTTTATAATATTAGAATCGGATACCCTAAATATGAATATTGAGTTATTATTTAAAAATCTCAAGACTTGAATAATTATTGAGTTTTCCGTCACCACAGATTTTAACTGTTTTTCAGAAATATGCGCTGATCATTTCAAAAAATCATTACACAGATTCACTATTGTTCCGGTAAAACATCCAAAATAAATTTCGTTCCAAACAAAGACTGTTTGAAAACAAGTCGTTGCGCACCAGAATTCAAATGTAGTGCTCGCATCTTTGTGTAACACTCCAAAAGTGCCACTCCCGTGGCGGCCACGACAAAAGCGCACGTCTTTATCAACGGATCCTGCGGAACTCGCAGGATTTATCGTATTGACTCGCATATCGCAATCCAAAAGGTCATATAATAGTAGATTTGGCCCACACTTTGGACGGTCTCCAATTTTTCCAGAGCCTCCGTTGCTCGCTGCAGACACTTCTGCCAAACTATCTCCGGTCGGTATTGCACGGGCGAATGAAGGTTATGCCGATACACGCCGATCAGTAAATAAGGACGATTGTGCGTGAAAACGTTTCAGACGACTGATAAAAATAATGATGATAATAATAATAATAATAATAGTAATAACGATTTTCTATCTTTGGACGGAAAAACAAAACTACTCTCGCGTGTGCGCGGGTACGGAGACGCGAACATTCGTATTATTTATTAAAAACGTCATAACCGTACGGGAACCATAACGGTGTACACCGTAGGTCGCGTAGGTATACCTACATACGGTATACGCGTCGGTAATAATTTGCGTACGTAAACGTGACGATGGTCACGAGTGTATGCCGTTATTACCTAGTAAATTTTAACCACGAAGATTAATTAAAAGAGGTTCCCGAGCGGCGTCAGAGATTTGCATATTAATTAGATTGTGTTCGAGGATAAGACGGCCGGTGGCGTCTTAACTCGTGTTAATTAAAAAAAAAATGTTTTAAAATAAGAAAAAGAAGAAGAAAGATCAATCTGTGACGGCGAGTCACGTCGAAACGTTTTCTCCTCTCGAGACGGCACGCGCTTGTACACCACTCTATACGTCAATACCGTCTGTATCGTCAGATCGTACGGCGGTTTAAATCACAGTTGGCTTACTCGACCTTGTACCACGCGACACGCCGCTATACGATAATAACGGTTAAACATATGAAACATTTGATGTTGATGAGTAACATACTATAAATTTGAATGCTATCTGTAAACATAACTCATAAACACTTGAATACTAAACACAATAACGTAATGAAAAAAAAAAGAAGACAATCTTTTTGATGAAAAATTAGAGACCAATGTTTCTCAAAAAAAAAAAAAAAATACGTAGCAAAATTTTGAATGTGGCACAATACGTATAACACTTCGTGACACATATGAACTTGTCTCTCGCGACACAGTGGTTGCGAAACTCCACCCCAGTAGACTAATCGACCCCGTATTAACGTGCATAAATAGTACATAAAATCAGTTTTTGGGCATATTTTTACAACAAAAAAATCTATATATATAAGAGCAAAAACATATTCTATGAATTGTTAAGAAGAACGGTTCGAAATAATGGGCAATAATGATTAATCTTTCAACACAACAATATTCGTTATTAATACGTCAAAATATACAGACAATTGGTATTTTTTAACAGCATAGACGGGACAAAATATAGAAAACAGCATATGATAAATGGTAAATAGCTAAACCAAACAGTTATACTGACGTTTTTATTTTTTACTATCCTATTGTTTTTTGTTTTGTTTTAAAATACTTAAAGAGTTTTTTTTTGTGTTATATACACGTGACAATGTGTCATCGCAATACTGCGGTAGCGGGTGCGATGCATTTATCAAAACGCCTCTTTTAGACTGTGGTATTTTAAATACAAAAATATCATATAGTGACCCCATAACGGAGAATGGAGAATATAAAAAAACGAACAAATCAAGTAAAATATTAAAAAGGATAGGCCGTATTTTTTCAATTGGTACTGGGAGATTGAATGAGAAGAGGCCAAGTGGTCGCCCTACACGGAGATGGATACACACACAATGAAAGCAGATCTGGCCGAAATCTCACTAAGAAGAAATATAGAATATTCATAAGGTATACGCTGATAGGTGAAGAAAGTGGTAGAGGCAGCAAATGTATTTTGTAGACTGTACATTCTAGAGAGAAAAATAAATACAGTAATTGAACCGTAATTTTAGTTTCACTATTGTCTTCAACATGTGAATATGAATATCGAATAATATTTACGGTCATAAATAGTATTCTATAAAAACGTAACAAATCGTAAATTTTCAATAAGACAAAACGATCTACACGAAATCACAGTAGAATTCTATCACTTACGAAAAACTAATGCGATTAATTATTTTAAATTGTTTGTGTTGAAATAAAGGTATTGGAAATATAAAATTACGTTGAAAAAACAGAAT
Source organism: Therioaphis trifolii (assembly GCA_027580255.1). Lineage (NCBI taxonomy): Eukaryota > Metazoa > Arthropoda > Insecta > Hemiptera > Aphididae > Therioaphis > Therioaphis trifolii. The sequence continues at coordinate 50,556,592 of CM050405.1, read as the reverse complement.
CAATCGCCCACGGGGCTTCGTTGAATATAGGAGAAACAATATATTATAATAGACATACACTCGAAAAATCATACGGAATACACGTGTAGCGTTTGATAAAAAGAAAACTAATGATGCCAACGCATCTTCTGTTATTCCCTCTGTTTAAATACATATCAATCGGCCCGGAAAAGCGGCCAAGTCTGAGGAAAACGTCTAGTTCCGCTCATGACAGCCGTTTACAAATAATAATAACAATAAAAGTTGTGAAAATATATTTTTTTTTCCTACTCGTGAAATCCATCTTACCGCGTGTGATAAACGCGGGTGGCTCAATGTTCACGTCATTATTTACCGACTCGCTACATCGTCTTCACCATCATCATCATTATCGTCATAATCGGAAACGACGTTTCACCAGCCTGATTATTTCAGCGAGGTCGAAAAGATATCGCGTTGTCTATGCGATTGCGCCGGAGTAAACGAAGACCGCGAGAAAAAAATAACGAAAACGAAAATATATATTATTTTCCAGGGCCGTAGCAAGGGTGAGGCGACTGAGGCGTTTGCCTCGGGCGCCAGCGAAATGGGGGTGTTACCTTTGATACATTTTTTTAATTAAAATATTGTTCTATCAATATAGTACTTGGGGATGGATTTAGCAATGAAATAAGAAAAAGAAATCAATGGTGCAGAATTTATTGATGAGATTTCCGATTTTCAGCACGTAGTGAAGTAAATTATTCCTGACCATATTAAATCTGCAACATTTATTGAATTATTTCAGCTGATTCAAGACTACAATTTAAAATAATTGTAACCAAACATAGAAATAGTATTTAGAATCTTTTTGACGATGCCTGTAACTGCAGCTTCATGTGAACGTAGCTTTAGAAAAATTCAAACTCATAAAAAATTATTTGAGATCAACTATGGGCCAGGAGAGACTTTCGAATTTATCTATTTTGTCGATAGAAAATGAAGTGGCTGGAGAAATTAATTTTAAAGATGTTTTGATTAATTCATCGATGAATTTTCGGCAATCAAATCAAGAAAAGTCAAATTATGAGATTTATTTTTTTTTGTGTGTCAATAAAAATGAATTTTAAAATAAATACTTGAGGCTTATTATACGCTTTTATAATAAACAAATATATACATAATAGTTGAACATTTTAAAAATGACGATTTTTTTTTTTTTTTTTACGGAAGGGGGCGCATATACTCAAACTTGCCTCAGGCGTCAAATGAGCTTGTTACGGCTCTGCTATTATCACATCGCATCCACGCCGACGTACGGTGCGCACTGTCGAAACCGCCACGAGCACCACTTCGTTTAAAGGTTGTTTTTCGCGCGGGAATTCGCGGACGTCAAAACGTCGAGACATCGCATCGATGCACAATGATGACATCTGACTCGCGGGCCGGTACTTAAAGGCTGAAGACGATTGACAAAATACATTTTCTCGCCGAAAAAAACGGACGTCGAAACAAAGCGTACACGTGAAAATTTCGGTTGTACACAAGCACTAGTTTGCGAACCCGATCCGACGACGATAATATTGTTGCTCGTAATGTCCTTGTTCTTTGATGGTGTAATAACTTCTCAAAGACGGGTGAATTTAACTCAAAAAGACGAAAATAGTCAGTACATTACGTGAACATACACTCGCGGGGAGTTGAACTTCGTTGGGACGACTTTATAGATAGGATGATGATTTAAAGGGACGATTCTTTTATCGTTCGTCACTCATTTTTCCGTGTTAAAAAAACAAAAGAAAATTTGAGGAATTTACTACAATACACGTTGGCAAAACTTCACGTTATTTTTCCTTTTTGATATCTGCGTTATTTTTCACATTTTATATTTCATACATCAGACAGCCTATGATTACATCAACGGAATCGTATAGAAGAAAAAAAAGAAAAAAATCAAGCGTTGTAAATCTTAAATATTTATGATTCGAATATGTAAAATACAAGTTTAAATATTGAATTTTTGAGAATTTTTGAGCAGCTTCTATTACCAAGGTTCACCCTCGACCTGTTGTCTGCATTAAATAATATTGTAATCCATGAATTTGTACAAATTAGAAAACTATAAACATCATTGATAAGGCTGATTAACTCAGGACATGACGACCGGTAATAAAGTTTTCGAGTGCCTTCGTAAAAGATTATGTACAATCAAATCGATATAATATTTAGTATTATGACGAGTATTAAAATATTTTAGTTCATGCTCGTTTGAAAACTGACCAGGTGTTGAAGTGTTAAGAATAGTATTTATTTTTATTTTTTTATGTACCTATGTATAATTTATACTGTAAAAACAAATAAGCGTCGCCATTGATAAAGAGCATAAAACTCGAAAAATCACCTATACTAAAAATACTGAAGTATAAAGTTTTTCCCGTGTGTACAATGTTATGAATTTACTAAATTTTAATAAATTTATTTTTTTAATACCCAAACTCCACATAGAAAACCAACGTGTAACGGTAAACAAAATCATCCTGTCAATAATAAGGTACTTGGCATACGTCCCGACGAGATGTTTGAAAACACACGTTTTATTGAGATTTCCGTTATCGAGAGGTATCCGTCGGTGAAGAATTGCACACCGCGTGTAACATCGCACAGATCCTCGCCGTAAACTTTCGTGTGCCACGATCAGACGTCGTCGGCACTACACAGCACCGTGAATGGCATGTTTTCATCATTGTCGCATTCGTTTTGATTGCGTTTACGTAGGCATCTAACCCGTGAAACTCGACAAATAACGGCCGTGAAAAATGTGTGCGTAAGCAAAAAAAGAAAAACTCTATTTTTTTTTCTATCAACACGTAAATTCTTCCTAAAAAAATGCTTGTGAAACGACCGTAAACGTCTACGTTCACTTACCATTTAAATATGTATGCACACAATTAGAGTATATACATTTCAGGAAGGTCACGCGTACTTCGTAGTCACTTCGGACGACTTGAAAACGTAAAACGATGTTTTTTTTTCTTCCGAAGTCAATAATAAAAGATATTTTCATTTTCACCCCTTTAATGGTGAGATAAAGAAATACGGCATACACTCGAGTTTTCGAGTCGTGTAAATTTTTGATTTAAACGTAATAATATCTTCTCCGCTAAGACTGCTTTAAACGACTTTTCGTAATGGAATAAAAACGTAGCCGAAACAGCATGATTAAATTAGATTAAATCGTATAAATATATTATAATATGAATTTGTTCAGTCCTCGACTCGAGTGTTATTAAAGAAGTTATCAAAGAATACTCGAAGAATTAAAAATTATAAATACAAAATGTTAAAATTCATTAACACAATTTCGAGTTCTGGTCCGAAAACTTCTCCGCGAAACAAACGTTAAAAGTCTCGACCGGGATTTCGTCTACCCATGACGGATTTCACGCAAACTATGGTTTTTCGTTAAAATAATGTTTCACACTCAATTGTTAAAACTCGAAAATGTTTACGTTCAAACGGTGTTTTATATATGATTGCTCGACCGTGCCAAAGAGACGCGTCACGTTGTTGCCACGATAGTAGAAAAAAAAATCATTTTTATTCGAAGCAAAAGTATTGATTTTAAAAGGTTTCTAAATTAAAACTGACATAAGTAACTATCAACCAGCAGACACGTCACATTTCAATACCTGTATATATCTCAAGGCTTAACAAAAATAAAAATGAAACATCACTAGGGTATTGAGTTTTCTACAAAACCAAAGACTTTTATTTGTTTGTTGTTATTATTATTATTATTGTTTTATTTTTTTTACTTTTTTTTTTTAGAACTTTTCTCGTACCTACTCTTGAAATATCATTTATACAACATACGTTTGCTCTTTACAAAACGAAAAAATGAATTTTCAATATTTTTACTAAATTAAAAGTAAAGATAAAAACTTTTTTTTTCTTTTGTGCGTCATCATCGAGAGTCGTCTTCTTGCACGAATTCATTTCTGCAAGACGACTTACACGAATATCCGTCAACGAATGCACAAGTATACGCGCTAATTCGACGTATTTGAGGATATTTTTTCGTGGAACACCACTTCGACGCACACGCTCGATTTTCTTCCGTGCTGCAAATGACTAATGAGTAATCTTGTCACGAACGTAATCGTATAGAACGATAATAATTATTATGCTTTTGTCGAGAATCTAATGAATAAATAATGAAATATTATGATGCTGATTGCTGAATAACCAGTGAACGATGTATAACACGTGGAATTCGAATCACTCGCATGACCCGATGCGCAAGCAACCGCGCGACGCACAGCCACGCCGTTCGTGCTAAAATCTGCGTACGGAGCCCGCAATAAAAAGATGATAATAATAATAATAGAAAAAGAATATTATTTGTTTTCTCGTTTTATCAGTATTCAGCGCACGGCTGCCGTTTGTCGTGTCGGGGTGCTATATCTTCTCATTTTGTTTTTCCCAGAGAATAAATGTTTAAAATATTAAAATGAGCGGTCGGGGTCGTGATGAAAATAAAAAATTATTCAAAGTGGATTTATCAAGAAGAACAAAAAAAAAAAAAAAATGCCGATAAAATATCCAAACGTAATAATTATTAATTATTACAAAATAGTGTCAGGACATTATGGTAATGAATGCAATTAAGCTAATGATTTTGGCATCGCAAATAACATTATAGAGACGAAGAGACGTTTTTTCGGCCGCATTACGTTTTTGACACGTATTGAAAAACCATAATCGAATAGATTGTAATTGAAAACGTCAATAGTGATCGGAAAGTTGCTCGCGGAGCGTTAATACCTCAGACGAATTATTAAAAATTCGAACAATGTGTAAGAAAACCATGTTCGATCGTCGTGAGTTTCAAACGTAAAGAAACGTTTAAATTATTGAAAAAGGTCGAAAGCGACATCATGCGAACACGATCTAATAAAAGGAAACCGTTTTAAAGCTCTCGAGTTAGCAATTTAACAAAAGAAAAAAAACTGTTTGAGCGCATTACGTTAATATTATCTTCGTCAAATAGGCTTTGTGCACACGGCTTTTACATATTTTATTTAAATTTGTTTTGGTTTAATGTGGCTCGAACGTTAAAGTATTCAGTGTCTCACAACCAACTACCATTTTTATTTATTTATTTATTCGTATGACATAACTAATGGTTATATATTTAATTACAATTTAATATCAAGATATTTAGGAAAGTAAGAACATGAGTGATATATAATTAGTAAGCAATAACAATGATAGGAACAGCATTAATAGCAACAGTTATACAATAGTAGTAGGAATTATAATGTTCATCGCATAGGTTCAGATCAACTACTATGTTATTTTACAATACCCGTTTTAAAAATATAGATACGTCGCTACATACATATTATGACAAATATTTTTAAAACGTTGAATTACTTTATAGTGATTACCCGCGTGTAATTTTATTGTTCAATCGCTGTAGCAAATACATTGCGACGATGATTCGTATTAATATTAGTATTTACTAGAGTGGACATAAACTATCATCTAGTTTGCTTTTCAACAGTTCTTGGCGAACCCAGGGGCCGCTGCGTGGTATAGGAACATTACTCGTCGGCACGTTTCCACCGAATATTTCATATCTACTATTTTTTTTGTTTTTTTTCGTGACTCGTCGTCTGAATCTTTCAAATAAAACGGCCCCGACTTAGAGTGAAGTGCAGTTGGACGGGAAAGAACGTATTTCCACCACGGACGTAGCCGACGCGAACACGACTCATTTAAAACGGGTTTGAAATATCATCGCTGTTATTATTACACAATAAATAATCTTTGTATCGATAAAAATTTAACACGATTACTTTAAGTATTAAATAAGTAGCAATCAATCGCGAATTTTCCAAATAGATTAATAGTTGTTTAAAAAAAAGGTAAATTAAACTTTTATCTAAAACTTTATTGAGATAATTTTTAATGCGGGATATTAATAAATGAGCGTGTATTGTCTCTAACTTTCAAACTTGTTTGGCGACAAACGATTTTGAAATCTACATCAAACATACACTGTATGTGTTGTAAATTGTTTCACCGCGAAATGGCGTTCGTGGTAATATTAAAATACGTTTTTACGCGAAACTTAAAATACCTATGTAAACAGACGGTATAGTGAAAATTATAAATTTTGAATACTTTATAGCACAATAAAAAAAAAAAAAACCCGTCACATTTTTCCATCTAGTAAAATGTAATTTTCAGTTACTTTAATGCATTAATTTTCTCAGAAAATATTCGTTAACCCTACCCAAAAGATCCGCTATTTTCTGTCTCGGTTTCTCTTCCCGGACATTGGGTTTCTCGTTTTTATTTCCGTGCTCATATCATGCACCGTCGTTTGGGTAGTCACCGCTGTGTGACGTGTACGTAACCGAACCGATAATATTGTTTTTTGCGTTTTACGCCGAATCGTGGATGGTATTGACTGATGTGAGTCGATAAATGTATGTCCACTGTTATCGGCCGATCAAATCACGTCTGAGAAACGCGATCGGACCCCACGGAGCCAACCGGTCGTCTAGACTTTCGCCGGAATCCCGACGAACGCCCGAGCTCATTTAATGGATCGCGGCGTGTTTTTCCAGGCAACCTTTTTAGGGTCATTCTCGTACGATCTCGATAGCGCCGCCGCGTGGCGTGGGGTCAAGTGTGTTCTCGGTGACGCGTAGCTGCAGTACGGCCGCCGCGACGGACCGACTCAGCGTTTTGTTGTTTATCTTTAGATTATCCGAACGAAGAACGGTATTTGCAGAGTTGAACGGTGGAAAATATCGACAATACCGATAAAAAGAAAAGCCACGGTTAAAAACGGTTTTTATCATTAAAGGGGAAAAATCACCGAGCCTACGCATTATAATTCACATTTATTAGTGCTCGACTTGAGATTTAACGGACTAACTCTTTTTTTTAAATCAATATTTATTAACTTTTTTTTTCTTTTACGGAAACGAAAAAACTCAGCTGTCCACGGTCAGGTACGCGTATTTGAATATTCAAATCCGATCTCCATCAATTAGCGACTTAAATTTCTTGAAAAAAAGTTTTACGTTTTTACCCGACAATTAAAGTTCAGTTACAAGATTGATTGCCCGTAAGAGTTGAAAGTTTAAAACAGATTTAAAAATAAAATTATAGTAGGAGTATAGTTCACTGAAACACACACTTTCTATCTCCGATTCATAATTTATTTTCATTAACGCAGTAATATATTTCAATAAAGAAAAAGCCCGTAATCGTGATGTGGATCGCGAGCTGAACCGATGGGTACGCCGTGGAAACCGCTACTTCAAACATGGCGAGGCGTTTTTACGCGTACTGTTACTTTTTTTCTCTACGTAATATTACATTATGTAAACTCAACAAAAGAAATATATCTAACGATCACTTGGGGCAGAAGCGTGCTCACGGGTGGATGAGGGTGTCATATCCCCCCCCGATGAACTTTTTTTATGTATTGGTAGTTTTGTAATGCCTGTGGTAATGTATTCGTAGATATATCTAAAATACAGGTCATCCCCCCCCCGCCCTTGGGAAAAAGCTGAGCACGCTACTGACTTGGGGTAGGTACTAAACAATAAAACTGAAAAGTTTAATTGTTCAATACGTTTCAATAACGATCGTTTTTTAAACTCCAAGTTGTACTACATGATATTCTGAATTGATATCAACGGTTATTCCCCAATGCGTATTTTATAACGCACACGTTATTACGTGCGTCGTTAATTCGTTTATTTGCTGTTATTAGCTAATGCAAAATCATATTATAATGTGGGTGACAAATCGGAAAACTGGTATGTTATTATGCCTATACATAGGTACCTACATAATATCATAGATACGAAATACTGGTACTCGATGATCGAGGTTTCTCGAGGAATAACAATAAAATAGACCCGTGAGTAATTGAGAATTATCAAGCAATTAGGAAATTTCGATGAGATGAAATAGTGTTCTTATGTTACGATAAAATATCTGTAGATGTGTTAAACCATAACAACCAACGTCTCGGTCTCAGTACTACTCGTAATTGTGTACCGTATACGTATTTTTATTTTTTTTTATTATATTTTTTTTATACATTATAATAAATTTTCTTACGTGGATTTGAGGAAAAATCAAAATACTCTAAATAGGAAATGCACACAAACACATATTTGAAATAGCCGAGAAAATGTACAACTTATTTGATCACTATGTTTTTACATATTTATTTTAAATATATTTTAACTTCAATAGTTGGCGAACGATGATTTATTTAAAACTTTAATATGCACAATGTATATAGTAAATAGGTCAGGACCCTTGAAAATTAAATTTTAAAGTGTACCAGTGTTCCGTGTTTTTAATTTCTGATCACCGTATCGATATTCTGAGCGTCAATAAACAAAGTGGACATTTGCATAGGTACTCGAAGAATAAAAATAAAATAATATGCAAGGATCACAAAAATTTAACATATAAAATAATTTTTGTTCAGTTCAATATTTTGAATTTTTTTTTTCATAAGTATTATATTACTTTGTTACAACTTAAATTTATATAATTTTTTTTTAATTTTATCATCTCATAATTTAAAATTAAAAATTAAATTTTATAGTTTATAAAAAAAAACAAATAGCCATTTTGTGAATCTCATTTTTAGAATAATGTCGATACTTAAAATTCTAAAAAAAGGTTCATTCGTTAATTTTTGTAACGTTTTGTAACGTTTTCTAAAACTTCTTAAAATATCTTAAAGAAAACAAAATCGAAATCACTGGTTTGAAATAAACATTTTATTAAATTCACGTTATTTTCAAAAAAAATAAAGAATAAGACATTTTACCACCAAAATTTTTCTAAAAATTTAGTTGAGTAATAATTACTTCGATTTTCTTTTTAAATTTAAATAAAATATTGAATAGTCAAATTCATGTTCCGAAAATAAAAATTAAATTATTAATAAATTTGTGTCGTAACGCAGCACTACTACAGTATCATCCAAACGAAATAAAAAAAAATATAAAAACAATGAACGACACGAAAGTTATTATTCCGTTTTTCAAACCATCGTATGTATGAATAATGTATGCGAAGTACCTATCAAACAGTTAACAATATTATAATCACCGATGTAAGCTAAATACACGTCGCGTACTGGGGGTCTATTCTTGAAATCATTCGGATCGGATCCGTATACGAAAACCGTAGTTTCCACACGGATTTCCACATGATCCAAAAAATACGTATTCTTGAAATTTTTCCGTGTACGGATGGGTTCGGTTATGTGGAAAAGTTCCGATCGATTCATCCGAATGGGGGTATGGCATTCGGAAACGTATTTCCGTATACAAATAAACACATTATCGTGTTACTATCCTATTGTTGTCGTTAGTTAAACCACATTAATTAATATATGATTATTATAACTGCGTATTAACTATACAAATAATTGGTTATTTTTTTTCATTAATTATGTACAGCAAATTAAAATATAGGAAAGTAACAAAATAATTGATAAAACAAATCAATAACCGTGGTTTTTGACAATATTTTAGCTGATGTTAATAAATAATACATTTTTTATCCGAATAATATTGTACATACCTACCTATCTTGTAATGTTTAAAAAGTTTAAACTTTCAACATTAAACATTAATACAGATATTTAATATATTAATACAAGTTAAATCGGATAATTAATTGTATCATAGTTAAAAATATTGTTGCTAAACCAAAATTACGTAGGTAATAAAAGACTTGCGATAAATACACCGTCATTAATTAAAATCACCGAACTCTACACAGAGAGTTGTCGAGTGTAGAGTTAAGAATAAAATATATACTAAGACTCAATCAATGATAAGTTAAATAGGATACAAGCATATAAATACATTTGTATTTGGTATTTCCACAGGTAATTTGAACAATAACTTTATCGTGCGACGTGCATTATTATTTGTGACATACTGATTATCGAGTGATTATCGTTGGTTACGTAGGTATACATACTCGTGTCTTATTTTGATATTTTCATTTAACTTGCGACTCGCCTTTGATGAACACCGTGATACTCGCGCACTTATATTTTAAATTTTAACTTAAAACATGGACGATTTAGATTTGTATGTTCAGCTGAATGGCCTCGAGTTATTAGAACAAATCGAAGAGGATGTAGAAAATGTTGTTCAAAAGTTTGAATGTATTAATTGTCTTTGTTTGTTGCGTTAAAATAAACAATGAGATTGTATGTTTTAGTAGTGTTACCAACCTAATTCATACGATATAATAAACCATTCGGACAAATGTCCGTGTATGTGGAAAGTTTTTCGTATACGGATAGTTTTATTTCAAGAATACTATTTTTCGTCCGTACACGGAAATCTATCGTGTGGATTGTTCGAATACGGATCCGATCCGAATGATTTCAAGAATAGACCCCCTGGACGAACAGAGAAAAGAGGACGCCGAATCAGTCCACTTGAATGGCATTCACGAAAACAAACACTGAGTAGTCGTGAAACGCAGGTAAATTGTATTTTATGCGCGTACATTCATTAAAACTTTATGCCGTTGGCGCCGTACGTAATGGTTGTCTACTACCCGGAATTTCACGCGGTTAATTTAATTTCGTCCGTAACAACTGGCGAGGCCAAAGTTTCCCGCGGAGCACGGTTTAAAAACTATTCGCCTAATACGTTGCATATTGTTTTGGTGTTCGATACGTTATTGGAGTCGTGTTTTGACTTGTGAGTGGACGTCGGGTGTTAACGCCGAAAGAGAATAAGTTGATTTTTACGACTATTATTTTATACTGCGCGTCCCTTTTTGTTTTTTTTTCTCGTCGTTTCAATTCGAGCGCTCGCCGTTATTCGATTTGCTCGCGACCGTCGACGGTTACGAACTGGTCGATCGCAGTTGATGATCCAACGAGGCGTGAAAAATAAAACAGAAACAAAACATTTAGTACTCTGCGTTGTGATATCGATCACAAGTTACGATGACGTTTCCAATCAAAAATTAAAAGTTCATGTCTTCAACTTGAAGCGATTGGTGAAGGGCAATCGCCCCACCCTTCCGTTGAGCCTAAATCGTCTTTTTTAAATGTTAATTATACTATAGTCATAATTATTCATGAAGCATAATGAAAATATGCCAAAACGTAAACGTTCTCGTGTGTGTATGTGTGTGTGTGTGCGTGCGTGTGTGTGCGTGCGTGTGTGTGTGTGTGTGTGTGTGTGTGTGTGTGTGTGTGTGTGTGTGTGTGTGTTTTTGAGAAAGTTTCTGATTAAAATCTACCCCATTAAATGTAAAACCAGTTGCAACTGTGAATAGAGTATGAAAAATATTTTATTTATTATTCAACACACTAATTACCTATAAAACAAAATGTATACTATGGATATGAAATACAGCTAGCCATACATTTGAACACCGATTCACTTGGTGAATGACGAAATCTGCCCCCTGTTCTCGATTCTCTGCTGTTTGACATGCAATAGAAACAGACCTAGTGACTGATACTCAGCGGATCGTAGAAACAGGCCCCATAAACTACTGAAACAACCGTTTTTTTACTGAAAGCCATAAAGAATTCGTGACGATCCAAGAATTTAAAATGATCCCGTAAAATAAATAAAATATATTATGTATAATGATTTTAAGTATACTCGATCGCATTTCTTACTGTACATATAAATGTTGAGTAAATCTAATTATAATTTTTAAAGTCTTGATTCTTACAGTTGAAAAAAAAAAATAAAATGTACAAACATTATTTTTAATTGTATTGATTTTGATGTGGGTATGTGTGTGAAGACCTTGTTTTTGTTCACAGAAAACATCAATACCATAGATTCTAATTCGCTAGAATTCACTTGAATAATGGCATAAAGATGTTTATTTCTTGTGTGAATGTAAAATACGATCGTGCCATTTCTATTACTAAACGACGTAGATACAACGTTAACGCCGGTACACAAGTCTGTGTACAATTAACAACGTAATTGACGTCGCATGTAAGTTTTTTTTTCCACTGCTATTTCGGATGCTTTGGCGGGCCGATTGATAAATAATTTTCGCTGGCCGGATTTGGTCCTCGGGTCGTATTTGGTACCCACTGCCGTTAGTAGGTAAAAAGCCCCATACATGAAACGATGAATTGTCAAACTCGTCGTCAAACCGATCGACCGATAAATCGTCAAATATCTAGTGCTCCACAAACGTAACGATTTGTGTGTCGATAATATCGGTTAGGCTTAAAATCGGTAGTTAACAAAGGAAGTAGTTTATCATTTGACAAGGAAATTAGATACCTCCAAATTATTTTTATCATTAATTGTTTATGAACGTAAATTCAAGAACACTTTATAATTAGCAAAAACTTTATTTTACAAATGTATTTTTATTTTTGCACAAAAGTCTCTATGAACTAATTCGAAAAAAAAACAAAAAGATTTTATAGTTTTGTGTATGAACGACAAAAAAATACCAAATAAAAAAACAAAATGGTCAAACCAGTGCCAAAGAAAAGAATATTCTCACATACATTTGTCAAACAAATTGAGAACGAACGAGCCATATGATTTTGAAAATTATTCACTGTCCACTTTGACAATACGAGTATGTGCACACACGTGGTGATCGGTCTGCGATCCTGTTCGCAGTCGTTATGTTGGTCGGTTAAGCGTGACGACGATGTGTTAACAAACATTGCCATACACGTGAAAATTCTGTCCGTCAGACATGTTTGACGATAATTTTGACCACATACTGTTTCGTGTACGGGGTCTTTAAAGCGTCGTTGGTAGTTTATCCACTGTGTCGATTTTTAGATTTGGCGTATACGTGTATAATCTATGTATAGACATACAGTAATCTGACAATATGTGTACGGACATACACAGTAGCGTGTTTTGAAATTTTTCTGAGGCGGGGGGAGGTGCAATAAATACTCGTTATATTCTGAGTGATGCAAAGGATCTATTTATAGCAATATACAAGTATGATAAAATAATTTTTATCCTAAAAATTAATAAGTTTTCAATATTATATTTAATATCTATGAGATTTATAAATTAACAACAATTATTATTGCATTCTTCAAATTCAAAAAATTATTTTATAACATATTTTGTACTTGAGTCTGGAATCTTGTAAATACGACTATTATGTTATTTTTATAATACATTTCAGATCAGACGAAAACTTAATTTTCTTTTTTTTTTTTGCTTCTGGGGTAGAGTCTCGACTCCCCCCCTCCCGTCGCGAATATGCCATCGATCACATGTAGTCCCAGTTTCTCCGTGCAGTGTGATCACTGCACCACTCACGTCGTCGGTGTCCGTCATTCTGTATTTTCGGGAACGCCCTGCACCGAATCGAGCTTTTACCGTCACTAAAGGACCGCTTCGGTAAGGCGATCGTCGAACGGAACGAATGGCGCGTGCCTCCGAAAAACTTCCATTATAATAAAATATCGAGCGGTCGATATTTTCACACGCGTGCGTCTTCGTCGTTCGACGTCGCCAGACACAAGGGACGTGGTTCGGGCTTTCGTGAGTCACTCGCCGACGTATAACGACTTCTCGGCCGGTATTGTGAGCCACGGTGGCACACCAGATCTCGGGTACTCTCTCGAAAACGCACGGTGGTCGAAAAAATTGATCTATGGCTCTAGACGCTTGGGACTTGGTGTAAAAAAAAAAAAATAAAACAACGAAGGCCGGCTTTTTGTCCGCAGAATTCATCTGTCTCGAATGCCCGAAATCAATACCGTCGCCGCTGTTGAGCAAACTTCCCTCCGTCCCGCTGATCGCACATCTCCTGGTCACCGTGTTCGGGGTAATCAACAGTACGACACTGTCCGTCGGTAGTTTTGGCCACTATGGCTCCCGCGTGGTGGTCGACTGTCACTCTGTTTTATTGGCAACGCAGTGGTCTTACTGGAACCCATTCAAAATCTTTTAGAATTTTCTAAAGCAAAATCGCTTTATACGAGAAGCGAAATTGAAAATCTCCAATATTGTTAAAACAGCAGAAACAACAAAAATTAAAAGTAAAAAGTTCCCCTCGAAAATCCGTTCATAAGAAGAAGAATAATACAAGATTAGGTATACATATGACGAACGTGTGTGTGTGTAATATGGTATGAATAATATAAACACAATTTTATGAATTTTGTTTTATTGGTACATTCAAGTCTCAGTTTCTCGGATATAGATATGTGCTGGTCAATTAACGATTAATGACCGTGTACAGAAAAAACTGTTTTTCGCTGTCGGTATTATTTTCTTGTTTTCACGACTTGGAGTTTTTTCACCCTGGTGAATCTCACTGGTGCCGATATCGACACGGTCGAGACCACGCGACAGTCGTACTTCACTCGCCACCCGTTCGCCCCGTAATAATTGCTATATGTTTAACACCGGGTGCGTCCGGGGATTATCCGACTATAAGACGAGACCGACTTCGGTTTTCGACGACGACGACGGCCGGTGCAACACCGCCACCTTGTCTAGTCGTCTATAATACGACAAATCACCATTCCTTTAGCGTTCCGTGCAGCTCCCTACTAGTGTTTCACTGTATAACTTTATGCTTTCTTTTTATTATTATTATTATTATTATTACTGTAGTACAATACTTGTCTTGTACGAATCGATATTGTTTTTCTTGGAATAAAATATATCATCTGATATAAATTCAATAAAAGTATTCGAATAAAACAATCTGTCATTTAAAAACTGTCATTACTTAAATCATTTGAATCGCTACACGGATTAGTGCTGTCCGTTTCTTACAATAAATCGATGGTGTCTTTATGTTTATTTTATTAAATACTACGCAAATATTTCGATTTTTTTCAATTATCCATACCGTATTACAGTTTGAAGTTGTCAACTTCGTATGATTCGTTACCTTTACCAAATATTTTTAGACTCAAGCGTGATATAGAGAATATATTTTATCATGTCAATAGTAATTTAAGTGTTTAATGTCATAAAATATGCTTTAATAACATTTTCAAAATAAGTAATTATTGTTCATTTCATTGTATAATAAAACTATTGTTTTTCTTTAGTGATCAGTCAATAATAGTTGTAAACACCTATAAACAACATAGGTTTGCCTAGAAAATATCGAATTTATTAAAAACAGTTGAAGAAAATCTATCATACGACCGAACTAAATCATTAACTATCGTAATAAATTGCCCGTTTCCATTCGTATTCAATTTATGCACTAGATATTTTATTTAAAAAATTACTGAACATCACACATTGACATGATCTTTTGAAGTTGATAATAAAAAAAACCCGTTCCATTGTCAATGTTTATACTAATAAACAAAACCATTAAATTGTGAGGACTGACCAAATGAGCTCAATGAGATTTTTACTTTGATTAAAAATGTAATACTTTATACTAACATATTTCTTCAAAAGATATAGTGTGGTATAATCAAACATTATAGAATTAAATTGTTCAAATTCAAATCGAAATTTTCAATGTATTGCAATAAACCATTATTTTTTTAAAAGCACGAAGGAAAAATGCTAAGTTGAATATTTATGCTAGCTATTGATACGCTACTCGTCATTCCACAGTTAAAACAATAAGATTAGAAACCTCGTAGATAATTTCTCATCAAACGTATGCATGCACGTTTGATATTTTAAAAATAATCCGCATTTCGCTTTAGACTCATTCAATTTGTTCACGTAATATATAAATATAACAGTAGTACCTATTAGTAGTATTGATAGTATTAGTGGAAGTAGTGGGTCAAGTAAATAAAATAAATCAACGTAACGCAGCCTCAGTTCAAATTACTGACAATCAGTTCGTCTTTCTTGACCGAGTGTCTTAACAATAGATCAATTGTGTTACCACAACAAAACTTTAATTCAACAACATACTTGAAATTCTGTAACTTATGGTTGATTTAGTATATACTTCGTGATTTTCATTTTATTCTTTGAGCGAGGCCGAAAAAAAATGATCAAGGTTCTCTCGTAAATTACATAATACTAAGAACCTACATAGCATGTATGTATTCGTATTCGTTCGTATTTGTTAACATTTAAAATGTTTGTACTGCATTTTTTTTTTAAATGATATTTTTTTAACATTGTTGAAATTAATTTAATTATCAATGATAAATTGTATTTTGAATTTATTTAAATCTATATATTTATTCCGACATATCCCGCTGAAACTTCATTCAGAATTGATTTTATCGAAAATACTATTTATCGCTTCTTTAAATTTTAATACACCAACCATCGATATCTTGTTTTAGAACAAAGTGACGAAAAACGGATTTTTATCTCCATTGTCTTACTAGCTTTTTTAAAAGATCGTTTTACCATAAATACGACATTCAGTAATTTGAGGTAAAAAAAAAAAAATCGCAATTGTAGTACCTCGATATTTATAATGGACTCATTTAGATTTAAATATTAAATATAGACTAAAATATATGTATATTTTATGATTTCATGTGTCTTATCTCAATCACTTTAAACTGAGTGATTATTTTTACTTTCATAAAATAAAGAAAATAATTATACTCAGGCATAGTGTGAATCTTTTAACATTATTCAGGCAAGAACTTATAGTAAAATACAAATTTGATTTAAATTTTGTATCACGTATGCATAATTGAATAACTGAAAAATTAATAAATTTTATTTAAAATTTGCGACCGTAAAAAATAAATATTAAATAAAGATATGTTAACAACCTTCAGTTACAATTATTATAAGCAAGAGTGAACAAAATTGTATAGAATTAATTAGATATGTAAGTAAAAGTAACAATATATTTGTAAATGATACATATTTTGTAATAATATAATGGGTACCTACCATGCGCTTTTATGATTATTTGTAAGAAGTATGTACTTCTAAGGTGTTAATTAAATCATTTTAATACGTAGTAAATATGAATACATGACATTTTATAATTTTAAGTATAATGAATTAAAAATAAGTTACAAATTAATAAAATATGTTCAAAAATTTTATTTTAGAATCTCTAAATATTATGTCATCATATTTAAATAAATTACGAAAAACTTAAATTGACTTACAGTTGAACATATGAGACACTTCTCAAAATAAACACGAGCTAACAATATTTTAGAAAATGTAGTGATTAAAAGGCACGAGTCTAAATCAAAAATTAAATGCTCTGTATATTATTAGAACACGTTTAAATAAATCGAAATTTAAAAATACAAATATTTATAATCAAATCGATCGTCGGTTTACGTTGGTCATACATGGTCATGTTAATTAATTGATTTATTCAACAAATATTAACGATATTGAGTTTGATAAATGTCATATTTTTCAAGTTTTATTTCATTACATTCAATATTTAGTGACTGTAAGTTTATTAACAGTTCAGTTAGTTTTACAGTGTATTACTGATCATGATAAATATTCGTGATTCATTCTAGTGATACGACTACATGAAAGAACGGATAAAAGAAACTTCCCAATCATGGCACTTTTCGGATGACTGTGTAATACAAATCATAACTAA
Source organism: Therioaphis trifolii (assembly GCA_027580255.1). NCBI lineage: Eukaryota > Metazoa > Arthropoda > Insecta > Hemiptera > Aphididae > Therioaphis > Therioaphis trifolii. The sequence continues at coordinate 50,539,048 of CM050405.1, read as the reverse complement.
TTTGTATTTAATATCATTAAAAATATATTTTAATTTTAATTGAGGAATTATTGACCTCTATGACGCTTTAGTCACCTTAAAGGATTATCCGATATCAATATTTTAATCGATTTAATTAATAAAAATATTTTAGCGGCAACTGAGACAGTTTTAGAGCCTTTTGTATAAGCAAAGTGCTGTATCCGTAAAAAGATGTCACGAAGGTTGAAAAGTACATACAATTTACCCTAATAAGACTTGGTTAGAATCAAGGAGTACATTACATTTTTTACATTACATTACATTGAAAAAATGTTTACTTCATAGATTCTAAATAAAAATTTTATTGGATCAAAACTACTCGAGAGCAAAATATTGACAATATCTTCGAAGTTCTGTTTTCACCCTAACAGGTAGAGTAATTTAAAAATATTATATCGTATGTTTAGTTCTGTTGTTAATCGATAATAACTGTTCAAATTTTCAGCACTCAACTGATTTTGTGAAAATTTCGTACACAAGTGCATAGTAGTAAAGTGTAAAGTTAAAGGTTTTACTACATTTTTGGATGGTTCCCCTTGCGTTTGAACAATTAATTGAGAAATCGTTGAAAAAAAACCACGTTTTTGAATCGACTGATATGCTTTCTTACGAACAGAGGTTTCGAATGAAACTTTTAGACCACTCCAACAAAAATATTTGATTATAGACAATATAAAAAAAAAATCGTTATTGTAAAACCGATACATTCACTGATCCAATTATAACCGATAAATGTACCTTTACTTTCATACAAACCAAAAACTTGTAAATATTTTTATTTCATAACTTATAATAAGCTAAAATAAAACAATAAAAAAAATCATGAAATTATAATAATGCACCGTCTGCAAAAAATGTGAACAGTATTTAAAAATCATCGAACGTTTAAATTTTAATATTTAAACACATTGTTTTTAATTAAGTATTTCTTTATTTCTTAATTTTTTGTCTAAAATATATGGTTACAAATTTATTAGGTGTATACTCAGTTAATTATACAGCATATGCTTATAATTTTGCTCTAAACAATTTAACGATGATATATTAAACATTTTCCAGGTCAAATAACTAACATTATTTAAACAAGACCTTTAAGTTTTCATTTCAGTCAGTAATTTTAAAAGATTTTACTTTTGTTGTCATAATTTAAAAACTAACATTCCCGCAATGTTGAGCAGTATATAAGAAATAAACAATTATTTCATGTCTTCACCTTTCTTTGAAGAATTTCTAAGCAAATTATAAATTGTGTCTGCACATTGTTATATTATAGAAAAATATTAAATAATACACTAAGCTATATGTACAATTCTATTTAAATAAAATATAATAAACATGAATATAATATTGTGCACATAGTCATCTCGTAGATGATTTCATTTTTATTTTCATTCATCAATATAATATTTTGTATTTAATAAAGTGTAGTATTAAAAAAAAAAAGTGTGTTTCAAAATATGTTTAAGTGTTTTGAAACCATCTACTTAAGCAGAAATGTGGTGCCATAGATTTATGCAGTCAATCATATTATTACGATTATATGTATAATATGTCATACGTTTAACAATAATTTCAGCCTTAAAAAATACGTCATAAATATCAATCGAATTATCACTCATAACGTATGATATGAAGCATTAATGTCACATAATTTTTTGATATCGATATTAATGATCAAATCCCTTGGTTCATTCGCACAGAATTGATTTTTGTTTCAAATAAAATTGTTCTTTTCTCGTGATTAAATACAATATTATTTTCTTTGCGATGACACATATTAAATACTATATACATCGCATGCTATGTTGTAAGATAACAAAAAAAAAACAAAAACAAAAACAAATACTCATAGTTTTAAAAGAAACTGGCCGAATTGAGCTAACAGTCACATTTTCTTCAATTTCGGCTCGAGTTCTTTGTTTTATACATTATACGGTACTAAAACGTAGTATACTCTGTGTGCAGGGTTTTTCAGGTCGTTAAATATTAATCTAAGTTGACTTTTTTTTTTATGTAAATATATATATATATATATGTTATACCACCTCATTACATTATACTCTTTATTATATTCCGGAATACGACGACGACGACGACGACGACGAAAGCGGCGGCGCGTAGGGTAACCACGGAGTCATTGTTCCCGTTTTGAAATGTATTATTAGCGGTATACTTTTTCGAGTGAGTCGGTAGTAATATTATCATCAAACTCGACGGAACGAAACGTCCAGGAAAAACGCTTGGAAATGACGATGGTATTTAGGCGGCCGAGGGGTAAAAAAAGCAAAAAAAAATTTGGACGTCGTAATAATATTATATTTATAATAATATGCCGTCAGAGGTATCGATTCGAGTGTTTGCGCGCCGCCACGACGACAACGACGACCGAGACGCCGGCGGTTAAACGGAAAGTCGCGTAGTATTATTTGTAGTCTTGTTTTTTGTAGTTTTGTTTTTCGATTTTAGTTTCACGTTTTTTTTTTTTTTTTACTCCATACGTGCGAAACGGGCGAGCACGGTAACCATGTGAGGGTCGAATCTTCGTGAAAAAAAAAATAAAAATAAACCGCTTTTCCGTGTAACGCGAAAATACCACACACCGCTCGTGTTCTACCAATTATTCGCGTTTCACACGATTATTCCCATCGTTTACAGTTTTATATATTTGACGTGCGATCGCGAATCGAACGATATTCCGGGAACGGCGCCTGCAATAGTATATATAAATATTATGTACACAATCTGCGTGGCATGTACGCACACACTACGGTCGAGCGAAAATACGACCCCGTCGCGAGATCTCCGAAGATAATAAGGATAGCAAAATTCTGTTTTTTTTATGTATACGACTCGCATGCACGAGAACTCCGGATTTTCATATTTTAACTAAAAGGTCGTGTTTTGGGAAAACGATTTAAAATAAACCGGGCTTTTTATTTGATTATTTTTTGAAAATTCGAAGACGACCGTTATATAGATTTTATTTACTAAAATTTTGTATACGTTCAATTTTAATGTCCATTAACAAAATGTATTGATTGAAAAAGTCAACGAGTATAAAAAGTAGAACATTAAATTATTCGGAATATTAAATTCGATAAAATCTTTTTCTAAAATATTTTATTTATTTTTATTTTACCAAAATTTACACACGTGACAGGAAAATTTAAGAATCGTAGACTTCAGCGTACATAATATAAGTGTAATAAAAAAAAGACCGGAATTCGATCGTCTTCGTTCACGCGGGAGACGTTGAAAATTAAGAAAATCCTCGAGACGCGACCTACAGCTGTACACAATATCGTACTAACGGCGTTATAATATCTACGCGCACCATATTCCGTTAGATAATCGTCGCGACGGAGGGGTTGTCGGCGCACCGCGTATAGTATAATAGTCGAAATGATGTATGGTATACCTACGCTTTTATGCGCGGCGTTCGAAACAATAGTACAAAAGGGGATGAAAAAAACAACAACAATGATAACAATTATCGTCGTCGTGATGTACCTTTATACGCGCACGTGCGTATCTTCCGCAAAAACGTATAACACACACACACACACACACACACTCACATATATATACATATATACATACGCGTATGCGATATATAAACGCAAACACCGGACGGTTGTGTCCGGTCTCGGTCTCTCTGAAAATAAGAGCCGTAAAAAAATAAGAATAAATAAAAAACAAAAAAAAAGCAAAAAGCGAGGGCGGCGTTAATCATTTTATAATTATTATTTATTATTTTATAACTATTATCAGAAGTCACGCGGTCACGATTTAAAAATAAGGGAAAATACGTTGTATACGTCGAGTATTGTGTTCAAACCAAGAAGAAAATAACACATTAGTTAACGAATAAAATAAATTCGAAGTTTTTTTTTTTCTCGTCGCCGAGTAATTCACTTTACCTCTGTGGCCGTCCACGGCGGTGACGGCCGTCTGCGTGGCGGCGCCCGTCCCGTGTCCAGCAGCCGCCGCGGCCGCCGCGTAATTGGGCGCCGCGGAGACAGACGCCGGCGGCACGTTCACGGGGTCGCAGCACTCGCGTTCCGGGTACTCGCTGGCCACGGCCGTGCCCGCGGCCGTCGCGGCCAACCACAGCCACGCGGCCACGATCATGACGGAGGCCGTCGGTCGGCCCGCGGGTCGTCTCGCTGACAGCTAGCACCACTGCGGCCGCGGCACCACCACCGGGCCGACGTCCATAGGTCGGCGTGTCGTCGGCGCGAACGGATCTTCTCACGGCATGACGGGGCTACGGGCCGTCACACGTCGTCGTCGTCGTCGTCGTCGATGGTGACGATTTTCGGATGGCGGAGAGAAAATGACAAAAAAAAAAAAAAAAACGATAAAACCCGAGATCGATGCGATTTATTATTGCAAATAAAATGTCGTTCAGACACCGGCGTGCCCGATACGCGTTACAATATTATCTCGTACACACACGCGATATCGTGTGATTATTTTTTTTTTTATTATTATTATTTTTTTTTTCCGTAATTAAATACGCACTTTTTTTTTAACGGTGAAAACGAAATCCGAACGACGCGGAAAAATACGCACAGAGATAAATAGTGAGAAATGGAGAGACCGAAAAAAAAAATGTTTAATAATATTGTTGAAATAATAATACACAGTAAATTGTCTTGTGTTTTGGCACGACGACGACGGCAACTGGCCCCGTCCTGCGCGACGACGACGACGACCGCGGCTGACCGGCGCGGCGGTGCGGTTGTACGGTGTTGTTCACGCGCGGCGCCCCGAAGTACGACTGAAAAAGTCCCGCGGTGCTTTTGACGGAGTGTGGAACCACGTACACGCACACACACACACACACACACGCGTGCGCGCACAAACACATACACACACACACACTCGCTCGCACGCACGCACGCACACGTACGCTTTGGCGTGTGCGCTTTACTCCACCGCCGACTCCGCGCGCGCGCCCCGCCGCAACGTCACCTGGGGAAAGGGTACGAGGGTGATCCATTTAACACGCTACACCCTCCCCCCTTTTAGACCTACCCCCGGCTCCTACGGCCTTTCCAACCCACCCGCCCTCGCCTCCCCTTGTCTGTTTTTAAGATTTTTCTCGTACCTACGGTCTTTTCATTCCCCCCCCCCAAACACCGCCCGCTACGTTTAGGTTCGCTTGTACTTTACGAACGGTTTATATTAAATGATCATTTAAATATTTCTGTTTTCATATCATATAAACCCTCCTCAATCCTCCCTGATTATGGGAAAAAAGGGTAACACCGCCGTGGCAACACTCGAAGGCGTATTATGAACAACTATAGGTGAACAAAAATCATGAAAAGTGCATTAATTAGTTTCTTTGAAAATTTGAGACAACGGAACACTGTTATGCTTCCCCTCTTCAGAAAAAAAATTGAAAATATGTTGCCGTGAAACACTCAAAAGACTATTTTGGGAGAGATTTCTGAAAAAAAAAAATAAATAAACAGAAATAGACCGTATTTTACACCATGGAATATTCTCGTACTCCGCTCCTCGGACAAGATAAAAAGGACGGGTGTATTGGAGTTTAGAGAAACGATCATTTCTTTAGTTGAATGATTCTGAACAAATATCCAATATCAAAAAATATATATTTAATCGTTTTTAATTTGATTGGTCGTATGCTTTTTTTTTTTTTATGTTAAAAGTTTTCTTGTTTGATAATTTTTTTTTTACAAAAAATTCATAATATGTTGTTTTATCTGTGTCCAAAGGCTCACAATGATTTGATAATCAAATAATAAAAATAATTTTCATACACATTAAAAAGAAAATAATTGTTATGAAAATCGTCTATTCTGTAAAAATCGTATTATAAATACTTAATGATGCTCATATAAAAAAGTCCCGATTGATAATTTTTGAAATTCATTCATAACCGTTAGGTATGTATGCATATAGTTAAAAAAAATTTTCAAAACTTTTATCAATTATAATATAATTAGATATTAGAGGTAAACTTGAACAAAACGAGGTATTTTCAAAGTTCTATTTTAAGACCAAAAAATTCACAAATTTAAAATATTTGATAATATGCCGTTAATTTACGGTGGAAATTTCAAGTTTCAAGCAACATTGCTTGTCGAGGTATAACTAAATAATTAAAATCGATTTAGTGAAAGTGTTGTTTACGGTAAATTTTACCGTTTTTCTGCAGTTTTCCTTCACATCTAGAATAACTATTCAGACAAGAGAAAAACGACCTCTCTAAAGTACAATACACATACAGTTTCTAATGTATAGACTTGCTGGATGAAACTTTTGGATTACTTTAACTAACCGAAAAAGTGTTCACAGAAAAAAAAAACAACATTGTAAAACTAATAGGTCCTCTTCACTCGGAATCTAAATACTCTATAGTGTCTTCTGAAGAAACGTACTACACAAAAAAGCCTGTTATTTTACATGGGCTCATATAACGATTACCATCACGTCCTGCAGCACCGCTCGCGCGTTCACACTAGAGCCGCGGGCCAGCTTTTTTCTCCGTGGACGTGGACGAGAATGTGATGACAAAAGATGAATGAAATAAAAATATAATGTAAACTCGCGCGTCATCAAATCGTTTTCGTATGAAAAGTTTAAAATCCAAAAAAAACTCGTGCATAAGTGCGTGTGTGTGTGTGAGAGAGTGTGAGTGTATGTGCGCGCGCACGTGTGTATGTGCCAAGCATCAGGAGCATCAATTAAGATTAATCCAGGTGTGTGAGGTTTCAAGTTGGCCATTTTGAAATTTCACCAGGCAATATAAAAATAGATAAAGTTTCAACTAACTAAGAACTATTATGTTCCTTGTTCATTATTTTGCTTTGATTTTACACCATAAAGCACTGATCGCGTCAGTATAAAATGTAATAACAATTTACTAACTAAACGGTTATAAATAATAATCTAAGGCAGTGATGGTAATACTACTGTCTTCCAGTATATAGTAGTAATACTAGTATTAATAGACTTATTGAGTACAACCATATCAGCTGATTTTTGATGTTTACCTAATTAATTGATATACCTACCCCACGGTATTCGTATTATAACCCATGTCACCATGATTCATATAACAATATGTTCAACGTAATAGAAAACATTTATTTTCATTAAACAATTAATGGTGCATATTTATTCCAGTTGACCAATTGGGACAATATTAAAAGTGAGAGGTGCAACCACACATTCTAAACCCCTTATAAATTAATTCTCTGGTGTATATGCGCAGGTGAATTCACGTAAGCGGCATGTAGGTACACGAAGAGATTAGCGGGTAGGTACGTTTTTATTAAAGGGTAATATATTTAATGGGCCAAAAAAATAAATAAAAAATTGAATTTATACATAAATAATTGTTATAAGTACTGTACCAGGAATCATTGCTTCATATTTTAGATTTTGAGTGAAACAAAGAATGTATATAGGTTTTAAATAGTGATATTTGTTTTATGTAAGTAAGTTATAATATTTTCGGGTAGAAGAAGTGGTGTGAAAGTTACGTCAAAACGTTCAGTAAACATCAACAATATTATTATCAACAATATTGTTTTACAAATCTGATTAAATTTAAAAAAGAAAAATTAACTATTTTCAAACTATATTTAGAACTTTTTAACTATTGAAAATACTTAGTTTTCTTGAAAAATTTTGCACGTATAAATATTTGAATTGTTGATAAAAACCTGAAATTTTAATAAATTCTGACTTACTTTATATAACATAACTAAAAAAGTTAAAAATTCAGGATTTTTTTCGTACACGTTTAAAGTTAGAATGTTGATGGAAATTATTACCTATTTACTTGTAAATCAATGATATTTTTCAATAAAAACTTTGCAAAATTTTAAATTATTTGTCCGTTTTAAGCATTTTCTACCAATTGACTCGCCAAAATCATCCCTTATCTATGGTTTGAATATCGTCATGATTAACACAACATGTTATTTTTTACACGCGTTTCTATTTAGAATAACGGCTCAAACAACAATTTTTTTACATAAAACGTCAGATGTATTTTTATTTTTGTTTGGTAAAATTTGTAATTTTTGGTTATAATAAGATCTGATATTTTTATACAAACGTCTTTTTTTATTTGCTATATTTGGATTTCAGTTCCGTAAATTGTTTTTTATGTAAGCTTGAAATGTCTGAACACGGTGAAATATAACATTCGAAACGTATCGAATGTCAAAATGTATCACGTTTACAAATATTATGAAATCAACATGAGTTATTCTTGATGTTTTTCTAGGGTTCCTTTTGCTCGAGACCAGAAAATCGCAAGTAATTGTCGATAGTAAGTACTAAAGGTAGTTTATAGTTTATAGTAAAATTAACATTAGAGTACCGTTTGGAATCGTTTCCCGAAACAATAACGATTTTGTTGGTTTCGAATTTAAAACGATACGAGTATTATCCTACTAGAAGAATGTGCCGTTGGCCAAACGTAAAAAAAAAATTGCTCGTCTACAATTTTCTAATGCACCCATCATATTTGACGTACTTTAATTTTGAAAACGTGTGTTGACGACTTTCTCGAGTGACCGAAACGGGGAGTCGTAACTTGTTACAAATACCAAGGACAAGCGTTACTGTATGTATTGAAATTCACCGTGGAATCGACAACCCACCCCTGCACGGACGTGTGTGTCGGCGTATCGAAATACGGCGCAGGAGGTACCGATATAAATATACCGACACTACGACGTGTGCGCATACGTACTGTCGTCGTCATCGGAGATCGCGAGCGCGCGCCCGACGTTTTAATCCATTCGACTCTTAAACAGATTACGGCGCGTATCAATTAGCATTAAGAGACCCGCCTCGACGGAACGCGGTGAATACTAATCGCCGGAGAGGAAAATTATTGCACCGTGTTTTATATTCTCCGTTTTTATTTCTCCACTTTGTTCTCCGGAACAAACGAACGTTGTTTTTACCAGATACGCCGTGTATACATTGCTACGTTAACCGAGCAAAAACTTTTCGTGTGCACAAAGTTTTTACATATTTAGGCACTTAACAAATAAAATAAATAAAAAAGTAAATTTTTTCATTAATATTTAAATAGTTGTAAAACATTTTTAACGCGATCCCACTTATTTTTTTAGAAATTTCCCACCGCGTGGAAATATTTAAACGGTCTTGTGAACATTATACTAGTAAATAATACACGTTTAGAGTTGAAAAAATATTTTTACTACAAACGAATAATAATTTAGGTCGTCAGTTTTTATGAATGCCGTACTGTGTGCCATTATCGGTGTATTCAATAATCACATTGGTTTTGCATTTGTGATTTTTTTTAAATACTTATGTAATATTTTTCATGTAATATTTGAAAAATATTTATTTATTTTAATGACTTACTATAGGAGAGCCTCGATCTATTTTTATTATATGAAAAATGTTTATGTTTAGGCGCGTGTTTCGACCGGTTTTCGTCCGCCGCCCGATGCGTTCTTAGGCTAGACAGAGTATTATATTTTATACGTATGATTAAATATCGATATGCGAATCATATTCTCATAAAATAGATTGGGTATGTATGTATTTATAGCAAAACTATTAACTGCGTATTACTGTACGGTCTTTACGTACACAAAATGTACGTTTCCTATTATTCAGATATTGGACAAAATGTTATTTGAACTTCAACACAATTGTAAAAAACATACCTTTTGAAAAAAATTACTATTAATTGTTTTTATAATGTACCAATTGTTTATATATTTAAGTAAAATAAATACATTATTATAAATTATTATAGATTATTAGTTATTACTTGATATATTATATGTATTTTAAAACATTCAACATACAAAAATAATTATTATTTTACGGCATCAAAGTGTTACGATCTACATTGGTTTTACAACTCGTTATGGTAGGTATTTGTATTTGATCTTGCCTTTAATTTACTTCATAGGACGGAATTTATTAGTGTCTATTTATTTTTTATTTTAATTTTTTTGATAATATAGATTACGGTTTTTAAAATAATCACAAATACGAACGGTCGCATATGACATGTACGTGAACCATGAAATATAATTGGTACGAAAAAGGTTTTATGCTCTTCACCTTTTAGTATCTTATCATAGCTAGTTGTTATATTGCGAGGGAATCCACTTAAAATAATCACTAATTACATTACCTTCTAGCCATTGGTGCATACCTAGGGTTCAATACTCGAGTGTACTTTAGTACCAGCATATTTTAATACCCCTTATTTACTCGGGGAGAGGTCTACAACCCAAATCTATCCCAGCCAATTAGTCTTATATTCAATATGCTTTAATCTAGAATCGTTATAGTACCTAGGTGAAATTCAACGCTAATAAAAATCGTATTCTATTTGTGAATATAAATATTATTCATTTCATTTCATATTGTTTTAACTTAATAGTGAACAACTTTGAGAATATTCAAAATAATATCAGGTTGATTTTGAAAATAATGAATACTATGTAATTATCAACGTTTTGGCAATCACAATTATGTGCGATGAAGATAAATTGTTTTTTTATAAATATAAACTATTTATAGTAATAAGTTATTAATTCAAAAGGCGTTTCAATGAAATAGCAATTTTATAATCTGTGTACATTGGGGTGGTTAAAAAAAAATAGTAAGCTAATATAAAATTATTTTATACGTACCATACGTATCAGCTTGTTTATAACTGTCCATTGGCACAAGTTGAAAAGAGTTTGTACATTGAAAAAAATGTCATTTTTTAGTCTTCATAGTTCTGAAAATCAGACCAAAGTATACACTAGATGTTCTACAAATGTAAACTTATATGTTCATAAAACCAAAAATCACTCTTAACCTAGGTGACTTTACAATTTAAAGTGTACGACTGTTGTGAGTGATGTACCATTTTTATCGACACAAACCGACTTATGGTTGGTTACAGTGAGAATTTTATATTTAGTCTTTAGAGTGAAAGAAGTTAAACGTGCAACAACTGAAAAGCGCAGATTATTCAGTAGAAAATATTGGAACTTTTGTAAGACATTTCGTTTAACATTATATTAATTTTTATTTAAAACTGAACGCTCGTCATTACTTATTTGATTTTTGGTTATTACATAAACTGTATTAAGCGACTACAGTTTTAAATTTTTTTAAATAACTCAAAATGTGAATGCTACAATTGAATATTTTATATTGTAAAAACTATTTCTTTTCCTGTTATATTTATATTTGCTTTCCACGGTTCATAAGTTTTATAACGTTAAGTGAGTATATGTATAGTAATAGATAAATACGGTTACATAGTATATTTACTTTTCAATAATCAATTCGTTATAATTTACTGTTCAAGTGTTCCGCAATAAAGGGACACAAAAAATATACTTTGAAATCGTAAACCACCAAAATCTATTCTCCTGGTAACCCCGATGAAACGGTTAGCTGACTTAAGATAATTCTACTACATCCATTAATACTATGACACCAATAATAAATGGGTTGAACCACATTTTTTTTTAATTTTAACTAAATTATTATACGTTTTTATTTCTCATATATTTATTGTATTTAATATATTACGATGTTTTTGTCCACGCGTACCAATACTGTAAAGGTAATAATAGGTTGATATACTATTACATGTTTTTACTTCAAACACGCACGGCCATAGTATTTTCATTAAATACGGCCTAAACTTGAAACTAATAATGTGGTGAATTGAGCTTATAATAAATAAAATTTCAAAATAGGCTAGATAAAATAAGTACGAGTCGAGCCGGACAGAGTGCGTTATAAAAAAAGCCAGGCATAAATCGCACCACGGATATTCCTCGCTAGTCGGACAAGATACTGGGAATGGGTGTATTAAATTTTAAGGAAACAATAAATCATTTCTTTCGTTAAATAATTATGAGAAAATCTTCGGTAAATAATATTGATTTTTTTATATTCTACAATTTTTAGTCTAACTGTAAGTTTTTTTTTTCAAATTTATATAAAGTTTTTTTAATTGACAAAGGAGACTTTTTTTCAATTTGAATATTCAAAACATGTTTTTTATCTGTATGGAAAGTTTATTAATCACTGAATAGACCATTTTTTTAACAAATTAACATTTAAAAATGAAAATAAAAAGGATAAACTGTCTATTCCGTAAAAATCATATACAAATTTAGTGAAACACTTAAAAAAAAATCCTGAGTGACAATTTTTGATAAAATATTTTTTCAGTATCGTTTGGGAATTGTATGAATAAGATCCTATTACATTTTCAGAACTTTTAATCAAATACTTAAAATATTATCAAAAATAAACTTTAAAAAAAGTAATATTCAAAGTTCTATTTTCAGCCTCAAAGTTGTACATTTTTGTTAAAACTTTAACAAAATATGTTAATAATATATGATGAAATTTTCAAGTTCCTAGCAACATTACTTTGGGAGTTAAATATATTAAAATCGATTTGGTGAAATAGTGTCGTTTGCAATACATTTTACTGTTTTTACTCGGTTTTTTGGCAATTTTTCTTCGCACTTAGAAAAAACTATTGATAAGAGAGTAAAAAGAACCTTCAAAGTACCAAGTCCCAACTAGATGAAATTTCTGATCTAGAGAGATGTTGGATGAAACTTTGGAACAAAGTGTACCAAAATGTATCTCTAGACAAAATTAAAAAATTAAATATCATGGTGAAACCAATAGATTTTACGATTCTCTCGGTATCTATAATAATCTCGAGCCGTACATGGATGGGTAAAATGTTTTTCGAATCAAAGTTTCGAGTTTTTTTTGGGGGCGGGGGCTAAAAAATACGGCCTGAGTTAATCTTCAGTAACTACTCATAATATACAAACACAATGCAGACGCACACTACATTAAATACTTGGTACATAATGACGACGTAAACACGAAATAATTATAATAGGAATGATTATGAGCACTACGCGAGAGTGCGCACGTGAAATATCACATAGAGCCGTGACGGACTTCGGTGCACGCGTATGTCGTGTATACGAATAATGACGCACAGACAAGATGGAAATCAGAAACCACCTTATTACAATTTTCATGCGCTTGCCTCGTAATATAATAAAATAATAATATAAGGCGGATTACGTCGAATATTTCGTAAACAGGAAGCTGACACGTACGAGGATGAGGATTTTTCTTTGTGCGTTAGAAGTGATGTACCTACATTTTTGATAAAAAAAAAAAAAAAAATTGTATCACATTTTTCGAAAAAAATAAAAATCGTTTAATTTTCCAAATTAACGGTACCGATTTAGTTGATTGCAACTGACCTATGCTTTTATAACCTACACCTATTCAATGTTTAATTATCAGGTGATTTAAGAATACGTATAAAAGTTGTCGACTTGTATGCCTATGATAGTTTAAATTATTTATGGCAATTTTTTATTGATGTCAATTTTACATTTTAATGATGGTTTGTTACCGTTACATAAATAATACAATTGTACCCAACCTATACTATACAATATACATGGTTAGAGTTTTCCAATTATAACTATTAAGACATCAGTGCCATTTTTTTTTAAATCATCATTCATTATGTTCTATTATTCGTAAATCGTGATCAATGATCATTTATTTTACACTAGAAATGATAATTTGAAATTCTTATAATTATGATCACACAAAATGTGAATGAGAGTTGAAAATATTTTTACTTCTACTATAAAATAGGTAACAAAATCACTGAAATTGATGATCAAATTGTAATTGAAATAATATCAACGCGAGACGTGGCCAATGTAACCTACGGTGATGAAACGATCATAAAACGAATTGTTTTTGAAAAGAAATATAAAAATGAAAAATATGAAAATATTCAATGAACACTGAAAGTTTCAGTGAAAAAAATTTGAATATTTTTCAAACTCATAATCCCTAGGTATTCGTATCGAGCACCTGTGACGACGAGTGCGTTACACACACTAGATGCACGTGTGAAAGGCCCGTTATCAACGACAGTAGGAGGGACGGAGCGACCGAGGGAAACTTTGATAACCCTAAACGATTTACCGGCGGGATCGCGATAAAATATTATCATTATCATAACGTATAATACATATATATATCTCACACAGACGACGAGGGCCCGGACGATATAACATTATATCATATCACACGTGTGGGTAGTGTATAATAATAGTAATAATAGTAATAATAATAATAATAATAATACGTGTATTCAGCCGTGAACGCGCGGGCGTCGTCGTTAATCGAATTAAATCGCTCTTTAACGGTTTAATCGCCGCTCGCCGTGTGCACACGCGCACGTGAGTATACGTAATAACGCCGTCGCAATATCACGCGTGATCGGTGCGCGGCAACGACGTCTGCCGCGCGTTATAAAATCGTCACACGGGGTCGAGCGTGGGCACCGCGCAAAACTTTCGGGGCACGTACACCTCCGGGTATATATGGTATATATAAATGTATGTGTTTTCGTGTGTGTAAACGTGAAAAACCGACACCGTGGATTACGACGGACGAGCGCAGTGATATTATATATAGTGTGAAGCGAACGGCTCGTATAAGGGATGAAAATTTAAAAAAAAAATTGATAAACGACAGTGATCGAAGACCTATCGACGAGACGGATGTTAGTTACACAAAATAAATATGCACATATATTCAAAAGAGGCGAGTTGCTGAATACGGTTCATCGAGATGGGCATGTGTTTAATACCAGTAGCTACGAGATAGATCACAGCGAAAACCGACGTTTCTTTTTCGTGTTGTCCACCGCTGTTGTCTCGCCAAATTCGAATATTTTTCTCAGTCGTAATTCAAAATATGAGGCCGTTTATAAAAACTTTAACTTTGATCAAAAAAAAAAGCAGTAAACGGTTTCATTGAAAAAATATGTGGACCTCGATGTGTTGATAACTTTTCGAAGATAGATTTTCGAAAATTTGTAACTCGTCTCGTTGATAGGTCCTCAATTGTTGTTGCATATACGGCGCGGCGTGCGGAATAAACGTGTTTGGTGTCGAAAAATCAAAAACGGTACGGCATGAAGGCCGTAGAAGATACGTAGTAGTACCTATAGCAGGGATGGCCAACCCAAATGATCTTGTGGGCCACTTTGTAAATATATAACAATCCTGCGGGCCACATTTAGGATTGCCAAAAAAAAAAAGGTCATCAGCCAAAATATTAATATAATGACATATATATTTATATTTTTTCATTCAAAATTAGGCCACATATAAAATTATAAACGTATTTAAAAAAAAAATTAAAATATATAAAATTATTTAATACAAAAAAATGGAATAAACATTACTATTTAGTGAGATATTTGTTTCTCAACTCGTTCACTAAGCTTTTTTAAATCAATAGAAATGCTTGTATTTGCACACCGTAATTGATGTTGCAAGTTTTCATCTGTTAGGTAACTTTTGTTGCGATTACGTTGTTAATAATACAGATACCGCGTTACGCGGACATTCCAGAATATTCTATCGACACAAAAATAATTTTTTTTTGTAAATATTTGCCATCTCTTACCTATAGGAACACCTAAGAACGCGTAGGATTGAACGGTACTCACATTTTCACGAAAACGTTTCACGAATCTAACGCACCTCGAAACGAAATTTTCATCTAAAAATACTTGATAGACGTATCGTTGTGTAGAAATAGGTAAACGGTAGGAATTGAGAAAGAGATTTCAGACGACTTAGAACGATATTATTTATTATTCTCATACTAAAATAGGGTTCTGCGAATGGTTTTTATCGAAACCTAAAATTCGATTTGTTATTTTAAGAAATAATTAATTTTACAAGCAAAACAGCGCCACGGTACTTTAGGCTACACTGTGCGTTTCACGTCGTTCCCCTTGGAATTTATTTCCACTTTAAGCCTACGAGAAGACCCTCGACTCCGGCCTCGCGTGTGTGACATAGAAACGAAAGTTACTGGGTACACACCGAGGGGGTAGGTGGGTGCGGGGGACGGCCTATTCGCGCAGTTAGTCCGCCCGGGTTCGGTGGTACTCGACGAAAATCATTATTTTTACATAAAACAGTGATTTTTTCCTAAGTTAAAACCTTATAAAAATTAAAATGATTTATCCAGTAAAATTTTTCTAGATAAATAGACTAGCTATGTGTTTTCTTATCAATGATCTCGGATTTATAAGATCAACACAATAAATTATTTTATGTACGCGTTGAAAGTCGAGATTACGGCTCAAATGATTCTATTCACGTAAAATTTCAGACTCATTTTTATTTTTATTTCAAAGAATTTTTAATTTTTGGTAATCAAATACGTATTTTTTAAATAAAAAATTGTATAGGAAGAATTAGCTTTATTCGTGTTTTCATAACCCTCGATTGCGACAATTTTATAAAAGCTTCAAATATCTAAATATGGCAACATTTTCACGAATATTAAATCGATATAGGTTATTCTTGATATTATTCAAGAATTATTTATATTTTATACATTTACTTGAAAATTACACCAGTTGTCGATCATAAGGTTTTTCATTTACTCGAAAATTAAACTAGTAGATACTAAAATCATTATTATCTGAGTTTCACTCAGGTCTCAGACTGTTTTCTGAAGACAATAATTTATCACAAGCTTCAGATTTAAAATAATATACTAGGTTCTCTAGAAACATTGTCTTGGAGGGGGGGGGCACAACTTCGCCAGAAAGGATATGCAGATTTTCAAACATATATGCACCTAAAACCAATTATGAGTCAGTATTATAACAATAAACTTTTTTTTTTATACCCACAATTAAGATTGGTGTATACTCATTCTAACGGGCATTTTTTTAATTTTCAATGAAATAGCTTAAAATTTTGTAAAAATTTTTATTCGAAAATACTAACCGGCCGAAAGTAGATAATTTATCACAATTTTCACCATCAACAAATTCTTGAAATACGGGTATTAACACTAAAAAATTATATTTTTTTAGATTAACGCTATTTTCCCATTAAATCAGTTTAATGTCTTATCGGTGCTGTTTACAATCAAATAAATGTTTGGAAATGTCATCAAAAACTATAGGGTATAATTAAATACCATTGACAAACAGCAAATGGTTAATAATAATCTCTAGCTCATGTCGATCAGCGGAGGGGCCAGATATCAAAATTACCCCCTTTGGCACATCCCTGATCGCCACTATCTTGTCCGAAGACCGGCGAGACAAAAGACGAACTTCCGCTATCGCATAGGTTTTTTTTTCTTTTTCGAAAATAGCATATTATTATCTCTACAAATATACGACCTCTCACAGAACGACGTATCACAGTGCAGTGCACCCTTAGCGAACGTGCGCGGACGTGCGCGCCCGTCTGCCTCGTGCATCTTCAAGTCTCCCAACGGACTGTGAGTAGGTGGAACAGGGTGCACGGGGGTTGTAGGCTAGAACAAAGCGGTGATCACACACACACACACACACACACACACACACACACACACACACACACACACACACACACACACACACACACACACACACACACACACGCAGGCCCGAGACGGTGACAGAGTGCTACGGGGGAGGAGAGGAGGGTGCTCTTGAACACGCGCTCGACGGCTGCTGCGATCCTCGTCGTAGATAATGACCTCGATAATAATCTCTGACCGACGGCAGCGCGGCAAACGCGGCCGACCGACCGGCTGACCGTCGCATAATATCATCACAACGCGGCGGCGGTGGCGGCGTGCGCGTTGAGCGCGTGTTATGCGGCACAAGCGCCGCCGCTGCCGGTAGAAATCGCTTATAGTGGCCGCGCGGTCGTCGTCGGGCGGCTCCCGATCGTTATTCGAGTTGCGCGTTACGACGCGACTGCGGCGTCCCGTTCGCTACCCGAACGAAATACTATTTGAGTTTTTTTTTTCTTACGCTTCGGTCCACGTGCTTGCGTCCGAGGTCGTGAGTAGGCCTAGATTCCGAGAGCGGTTTCAAACGGTGTCATCTCAACTTGAGACTCAATAAGAAAATAATTACGGATTAACTGTTCTTTTACGAACACGAGATAAAAAAAAATAATCGTAATGAGCGGTATCCTGCGCTCTTCGGACGAGAAAACGGGGATGGACAAATTGGATTTTAAAGAAGCTATAGATAATTTCTTTAATCGAACGATTCTGAATAACGTTTCTGTACGAAAAATATACCGCCGATATATTTTACTAGGAATAGTCTTATTTTCGGTAGTTTTTTTTTTTTTTTACCAAAATATGTTGTTTTATCCCTGTATTCAAAGCAGTGGCGGATCTAGGGGAGGGGTCATGGGGGTCATGACCCCCTCCAGAATTTAAAATTAGGTCTTTACGTTATGTTTATTTTACAATTATTACATGCATAATTTATGGAATTTTTTTTTTTTTTGCTCTATTACAATATAAAATAGTAGGTACATACAAAATTATTGTACATTTTCTTTCATTTTACATTTATAACAGCGTAAGTTGTGATAATTTTTCATTTTATAAAACATGACCCCTCCCGAGTTTTTCTTTTGGATCCGCGCCTGATTCAAAGGCCCGTAATGATTAGATGATCCAATTGATTGAATGCACATTTTTAAGTTAAAAATATGTATAAAAACTGTCTATTTCGTAAAAATCGTTTAATAATGTATTTAAACGCTTATATACAAATTCCTCTGTCACGATTTTTGAAATTAATTCAGCACCGTGTGTTAAGTATACGAGTATTGTCTATTGAATTTTTAGTCCCAAAATAACTTGTAGAATATTACCTATACGAATTTGACTAAAGAAGAAATTGGAAAAATGAGGTATTTTCAAAATTCTATTTTTGGCTAAAAGTTGTAAATTTTTTTTTCAACTTTCGCAATGTACGTAACAATATGTCATTGATATATGATGAAAGTATCAAGTTTTTAGCAACATTTATTTTGAAGCTATGACTAAATAACTAAAATCGATTTATTAAAAGTATCATTCGCGGAACATTTTATCGTTTTTTATCGATTTTTCTGTAGTTTTTCCTCGAGCTTGGAAGATTATTGAATCGATGTTGAATGAGGAGAAAAATTAACCCTCGCAGTACTATCTGTATGTGAATTTCGATTTATAGAATTGCTGCATAAAACTTTTAGACAAGGTTAAGTGTACCAAAAAGTGTCTCCAGAAAACAAATTTAAAAAAATAAACATCATTATAAAACTAATTGGCCCATTGCTCAACTCGGATTCTAAAATTAAGTTATAATAATAAATTACCAAATGTATTGGTGTATTTCATGATTTAATAAATAACTGAAGAAACAGTAGTATTAACTCAAACGGACATTGCATTTTGCGAAGATGAAAAAATTTGCCAATTTTTATCATTTGAAACATTAATATCGTTATGAATGGTAAACATGATAACAACTAATAACGTACACGATGGGGATAATATTAACGTTATTATGAATTTTGTTAATCTAAAGTTATTATACGCAACGTAAAAACCAATAATAATATTCAATATTGTATTTTGTACAACCGTATAAAAAGCTGACAATACAAAATATTTTTGCTACATTTTACGTATTTTGCTAAACTAATAGGTATCTGTGTTCATCTTATATACTTTGGGAACAATTTATAATTGCCCGGCAGACTCTACAAAATACCAATAACAAAACGTGTATGTTGTAACGTATGTCGTCAAAGCGTTTAATTTAAAAACTATAATTTTACTGTATTTTAATAATTAATAATGTGTTTTCGTATACACTAAACTGGCATATTTTTAAAACGTATTATCGTTATGACTGAAAACTATAGATTTATTTTACTTTGAAAATGTATAGTTGTATTTTTGTATGAATTTAACTGTCATAATTGAAATTTAATTTTAAAATATAATATATTTTGATTTATTTGATTATTTTTAATAATATTTGTAATCTTTGTCCCTCGTCTGTCTGCCTTATAGTCTGTCTCCCCGACGTATTAATCTATCCATTGGTTGTCGGCCCAACGTCGTGATCCCAAAATTATTTTAATAAAATTCTCAAACCTTTAAACAATCATCATAATGTATTTATTATACACAATATAATATTATATGAGTATTGTATCAGACGAATTGAAAAATATTTTGAGAAAGGTTTCGACCACCAATTGTCATTTCAAATACGGTCGTATGTGTGCGAACGTAAG
The DNA here is from genome assembly GCA_027580255.1 of Therioaphis trifolii. Lineage (NCBI taxonomy): Eukaryota > Metazoa > Arthropoda > Insecta > Hemiptera > Aphididae > Therioaphis > Therioaphis trifolii. The sequence goes on along the minus strand of CM050405.1, from coordinate 50,518,838 downwards.
TGGTATAACGCCGATGGCCGATGGTTTTTACATGGATCGTCCCTTCCCTCCTTAAACCGGAACAGTGTTAACGATTTCGTTTCATTTCGTTTTTAAAATAAGAAAATAATAATAATAACACGATCGCCGACAGTATGTATTTAAACGTAATTTTTATAACACACAGTTAATATTATGTGTTTTATTAAAATCATACAATATTAAGGTTTTTAGTTCCGATACTGCATCATTTATAATTTGTGCACGGGATTAAGTAATCCCATTAAAAATAACATTAGTTTCCACAATTCATACTACTACAGTCACGGCTACAAATTATGCATGAGCTTAGCTAATTTCATTCAGATAGCAGACTTGGTTAAGGTAAACAATGGTAGAGTAACGTTTAAATGAGGTAGCTTTACTGGGTACTGGTACCTGCATCAAGTCATTAAAATTGATATCAAAAATATTATTTATACGCTTAGAAAAATAATAAAAAAAAAGAACGATTTAAATGAATTAAATATCATTGTAGGTACATAGTAGTTACTGTTTTTGGCATGATAAACTTATCATTATTATTATTATTATTATTATTATTATTATTATTATTATTATTATTATTATTACCTAATACACTTTTTAACTGATGTATGAAAATAAACAATTTTTATTTCGCATTGTCTGTTAAGTAGTTTGGTTTTTTTTAGATACTTTCAGTAGGGAGGCGAGTGTTTTAAAAATTAACCGATTTCCATCCCCTCCTAGTAATTCAATTATAACCACCACTACGTAACACTCGTCGTCGTAAAACTCGGCTATTTCGCCACCACCGTAGTTCTCATTTTTTGACTCCTCGCTTTCGTGTGGTTTCGCCAAACTTTACGGACTGTCGGTACGACGGCGTTTCCTATACTGACGGTAATAATTTCATAACCGTTCACCGCATGTGTCGTGCACATACTCCCGAACGGGTATTTATTTAGTAGGTGCCCGCGTGAAGTAATATATTATATAAAGCGAAGTGCATGGACCGACTGTATCCTCGTAAAATATATACACGCACGAATGGCACCAGTGATGGGGGTGGTGGTGGCAGTGGTGGTGGTAATGACCTGACCACTTGACCCGGTAGGGGAGGATTTTCGAGCGTAAAAATGTCAATACGACACGAACGCCTACGTCGATATCACGAAAACGAAAAAACCATTATTGCGTATCATAGCCGCTCTTAAATATAAGTGTAAGTTTTACGACTAAAAAAACAAAAATTTTAAATTACAACATTACGTGTTTAAGACGTTTAAGTATTCACGTGTATTACACAGTATGGGCCAAGGAGGCCAACACTCTCTCGATCGGTCCAACTGCATTATTTATACGTCGTCATAGGACATTTTAAGACATTGGTATGTATTTTGGTGTCTGGACGTTTGAAACACGCGTGGGACACTTGGGGGGGGGAATTTTTCCGTGTGAAGTTGTCAACACGACGCGAATCTCTACGCCGATATTACCAAAGCATTATTGTCACATAAAAATATAACATTGCTATACGTTTCAATGAGCATTTGTTATATGACTAAAAACACACACACACACACACACGATTTTAAAACTTAGTATGAGCGATACGAAAAATACTCCCTTCTCGATAGTACAATTATTTAAACATACCGAGCTACGGAAAGTCTTAATACTCCGTCATATTTTTGTACGTCAATTTTATGTTATTTTCATAACCACGAGTGTAATGATTGTCTTAATCGCTTAATCCACTCGATGCTTTCAGCATAATCTATCAAAACGAGTTATAATGTTTTTCAACACATGACCACTCACTGTAGGCTATAAAGCATAGGTTAATCGATAGTGTGATATCGGGCCGTTTTATAGGTAATTTCGATCTGGTAATATAGAAGACATTGATGAAATCTACTGCCAACCGAGTCCCAACAATTTTTAACTAAAAATTATTCATGTGTTAACTCAGCTCGAGTAAAACGAAGTAGACATCAAGAAAAAACTATTCTCATTATGTTACCTTCTAAAATGTATTTTATTATACTTACAATTTTATACAACATTTGTATACAAATGTATATAATGTCACTTTACTTTAACTGAAGCTTAAGTTCACCAGTCACTTTTGAATATTTAAAATTATTTAATATGTACAATGATCGCTCACATCGAGACTACACATGTGCCACCGGCGATGTCACGTACTGAAATGTCTTTTCAAAAATAGAAACTGAAACTAAAAAAACTTGTTTTTTGACACTGAATAATTTACGTCGAGATACGTTGTTTAGTGAATACGAGTAGTAATATAGTAATATAGTAGAATTCGCAGGTGAAATCAAACAGAGTTTACCAACATATTTTTTGATTACTTACAATTTGCATGCCGAGTTTACTACAAAAATGGTGATCACGGGCTGGGTTTATATATTTTATATATTTGGTTTAATATCTGTCTATAATATTATAACCTACGCATGCGCGCAAAATCTATTACACAATACTCGGGGCCTACTTATAATAATTTATTTTCAGCTTGTGCGCATAATATTATATTCTATATGAACTTGCTCGTGGAGCCAATCGAAAGTATAAGGAACAAGAAACACACGTACACACAGGGTGCACGATAATTGGGGAAACCTATGCGCCCGTGTCAGAGTGTAGTAGAAGAACCTACTTTATTTATTTATTTTTTTTTTTTGCAGTTCTCATACACTCTTATGACTGCATCACTATAAATCCCACACTCGGGGCCGGTAAATTTTTTACCTTAGTAGACTTAAAATTTATAGAATCAAATTAAAATAAAAACAGAAGAACTCAAAAACATTTCATATTAACAGATGATTTTTCTTCATTATTTAAATACAAATAACAATAACCAAACACACTAAAACTACGAACGAACTATTATTACACGTCAAAATGTATAATACACACAAAAATGAATCTACATAATCTTTATCGATGGAAAAAGGAATCCATCAATATATTTACTTGTGTATGTATAATCCATCCAAAAATAGAACATTCAGTCTCAACATACCTACAGAAAAAAATCCAGTGAGACAATGGAGATGGAAGATCGTCCTTCACCTTTTCAGTTACAATGATGGGTGTATAAGCGTATTTAATTTAAAAAAAAAAAACATTTCAAAAACATAACCAGGGCTTATTCTAAAGCAAAACCAGGACTTATTCTAAAACGCAGTTAAGCCTATAAAGCGATTAACGATATAAAGTATTTTTGGTAAATTTTCACCACCCAAAAAACGTATCTCAAGATTACAAAAAGAAATAAACATTGTTGTCCTTCGCTTCAATGAGAATCTAAAAATAAGCGCTTGTAAATAACGCCCGAAAAACATGTACCTACTGAAGTTGATATTATTACAAATACTGGATTGATTGGTAAATGCACAATATTAACTTTTAACTTTTAAAGATTGTAAATAAGAAACGACTGCCGACAGGTAATTTTGTATAGGAATTTTTCGGAGCAAATTTAATTTATTTTTTCCGAGCGGGATTCACACCGGACCTCAGTGCCATCAGTTCGTTAACGGTGGAATTCACAATCGTCCGCACAAAAGATGCGTACCTACTCGTATTACTGACGAAGAGGTCGGCAACGGTGTAAGGCCGATGAAATGTGTACGAGTCAATTTTAAAAACGTACGACGCACAGAGATACAATACGCGTGTAAACATCGGAAACGGCATATTCACGCGTCGTCGTTATTGTTGTGTACTTTGACACAACTGTTTTGTCGGCTATGACTTGTCTCATACGTCCTATACTGTTACAACTAGTCCGGTGTGATGCAATTATAAACGTATCAGGTTCCATTCGTGGCTCGCATCATACCAGTTGCCATCCTTAATACAATAATTACCTCCAGTCTAGGATTACAACTGTCGAGTATGATAATGGTTGAATATTTTTTTTTCCTGCATATTAACCGGCAAACTTTCGGTTCAAGTGCCATTGACTTCTTCAACTCTCACTGATAGTTTTACGAACTTGTTTTTTGAATAAATTCTAAAAAATAATTTTTGAAAACTTTAATGCAATTATTTTTTTTTTCATTTTATATTATTTATATACACGATTTATAAAATAAAAAAATAAAAAATAAAAACAAAATATAATACTCCTAAAAATTATATATTTCAAAATGAAAGTTAGACTCTAGTTTGGTAATAGTTTGGCGTAAATGAGTAAATTATTTTAGGACACCATAAAATAACTTGGTTTTAGAACGTAACAAAAAAAAAAAAACCAAATTCACAAGGCTCGTTTAATTGTATAATTGTAATTAGTTATTATACGTCATAATAAATTAATCATCCATCAAATAACTACTTTTGAAATAGGTAACTGTACGATAATTCTAGAGGGTTATCCTATCAATAAATATGATATTCCAAACAAACCGATTTAAATACCTGATAAATTACTACTTTCGGTGATATTTTGAGTAAGCTTATTATTTATTACTGTTAAAATATTACTGGGAAAAACTAGACATTATGCATCTCATTAAGACACGACTCGGACAAACCGATAAAAAAAAAATAGGACTGACGCATTTAATACAAGACGAGTGGCAACATCGCTCCTAATCCTCAATGCAAATAAAAAATTCTTTGTTGAGTACCCCCCAATATCCCACGAGGATTACTGATTGCAAAATATTTCAAAACTATCATTCACGTCGCGTCCACTGTATGTGTACAATAACGTTTCATGTCTTGTCGGACACTGTATTAATTGTAATAATAAAAATCAGTTCCATTGAATGATTCGTTGATCAAAACTATTTATCTCAAGTTGAGCGCAAACAAGATTGAAGTTTGTCAAAGAGATACTCTGTACAAGTAGACAATATAAAATAACTTAAAGATATAATAACCGTATAATTTAACGTAAGAAATTATATTGTGTACCTAGTGCAAAAGTTTCTTGGAAATGTCGTTTGTGTTTTTTTGATTCCATTTCGTTTTCATTATCATTTCTACACAAAGGAATATTAACACAATAACGTTACAACTTTGAATAGCTGAATAATAAAATATTCAGCTAGGTTAGATTCCACCGTAGACCAGCGCAACATGATTGTTTATAATGTTATTTATATTCGTAAAAACGTACGTTCCTATAAAACTGTATTTATATACTTTAAACAATTTCAGTAATAATAATCTGTAACAATGTTGTGAAGGCGTCACTTATAAAACATAAACAACAAAATAAAATCACCGAAAATATCGGCAGTAATGAACTGAGACATAAAAGTTTTGACAATATTTTATAAACGGGATGTCCCACGAAGATTAATACTATGTGATTCAACCCTAGATAATGTTTGAGATTGCATTTTTCATATACAATTTAAACACTTATATTTAACTACATTTTGATAAAAAGAAATTACTATTGCTATATTCTATCAATGTGATTTATTTTACGTATCATGCTTTTTTTTTTATTTCGATATTTAAGTTCTAAAATATTACATCTCTTGAATGATTGGTTCGATAATCATGCTTAACAGTTATTATTTTAATCAACTTTTTATCAACTAAAATATTGTGCTTGACTTAAGATGTTTAAGTTAGGCTCACTTCTATTTTTATGAAACTCACGAAACCCAATAATGACATATATTCCCTTTAGTCGTAGTTATCCGTATAATAATGATTGATGTACTGCCATGACTCATGATGTACAGTATGACGATTTGAGTCTGCTCGCGCGATTTTCATGTATTATTTATGTGTTATAAAAGGATATTTACCGAATACTTAAAACATATTTATACAAATTTAAGAAAATATTTTGAATAAAAAATTATAGGATGTCTTAAGGGCTTGAACATAAGACGCAAAGTTATGAAACCCCAATTGAATCGAGTTTAATTATACTTGAATATAAAATTGTTGCGTACAATAGTCACTGTTGTCTTATTATTTTAATAATACCTGTTCTTAGTAATTTATTTTCAGTACTATTTTTTCTTTTTTTTTTTTTTTATTGTAACATAATATTCATCAACACAATACAGTTATATGTATAATATTGAAGACAACCTATCGTGCTTACACTTTCCTAAATTAGTATACGATATTACAACTGACACGAATGGACTGTATTTATATATGTGTGTGTATATATATATATATATATATATATATATATATATATATATATATATATATAAGTTAATATGTATTGTATTGTTTTATTATGTATAGTTGTTACTTGTCAGTATTATTGCCAGAAAATTTTACTACGACTGTTGTTTTTCAAGAGAACAAATAACTTTTTTATTCTTTCCTTACCATCTAAGTTAGGTTTATTAGATTATTGTATTGCCACCTTTTGACGTTATACACAATATCGATTTACCGCACTTGAGGGTACCATATAATTTAATTTGGCTAAAGTACATAAAAGTGTACAGGAGCATAAAAGAAGATGGTGGGTGAGAGCTTACACCACCCTCCTTCAAAAAAAGTTTTGACCTGTCTTTTGAAAAATTATTGTAATGTATAACTGTTATATGGATATTTTTTCTAAGAATAATACGTTTGAGTGAGGAAAAATCGTTCATCTTCGTGAACGCAAACCACTCAATTTCATTTCAATTCACATTAACTATCTATAATAATATTACGTTTTTGTAATATACCATGTAACAAACTTTGACTTGGACTTTTCAATCATTATAATTTCGACTTTTTTACTTCCATATTTTCGTCTTTATTTTAATATTTTCAAAATTTATACGTGAACATAATATATTTGTGTAATAAAACTCGAAACAAGTTTACTATTTATATGAAAAATATTGATTTGTAATGCTTGTTGTTTTTTTTCATTTAATCATTGCACAATGTACATATATTCAAAAATTTTTATTTGTATGGATTCATGATATTATTTGTAGTTATATACAAATATTAAACTAGCATTGGATAAATGGTGTTATCAAAAAACAAAAAATTTATAAATATACATACATACATATTGTCCAATTCATTTGGTTTGTTGATGTTTACCTGTCCCAACACTTTAAAAATTCGTTTGTACTTCTCTATTCGATTTCAAAAAAACGCATTTTAATAAATATTCAAATAGAACCTAAACCGTGTCTCAAAATTTGTTGGTTTTTAATTTATTATCATTTTAAAGTAGAAAGAAAATTTTAGTTCAAACACTTTTTTTAAAACCGGACATACTTCGTACCATCGGTATTCTTCGCTTTTCGGACAGGAAAATGGTAGTCGATGTAAAAAATCTTGGATAAGCTATTTTTACGAAACAATCATCTGGCAAACGAAAGTTTAGTGAGAAATTATTTGAAAGTTATTGAAGTTTTAAATCAATGATGATAAATGATCAATGATAAATCATTATTTTCGGGAAAAGATTCTGAGCGATACTAAATGATTCACAATAAACTAGTTTTCGAAAAAATTAAAAACCCTATGATAGACAAGCGGTGCAAGATTCAAAAATTCTAAAATTATAATAAAAACAATCCATGTAAATGTAATAATTTTATTACACGGATATTTAATTCGTAAAAATTCCCTAGTTTGCCGTATTCACTCACTACAAGCTTATTTGAAAAAATAGTCGTAACGTATTAATATTTAAATGTAAATATAGCTAAGGCTACTTATAAAGAAGTCTGAATAAAAATGTCAGATATATCAATGAACTTACAAATTGCATGAAGAAAAAATAAAAAAATTCTATGTTTTTATAAATTATAACGTTTAAAATATTTTATCATTTTTAGTTTAATTGTTCATAGATTTTTTTTTTTGCCAAAACCATTAAAATTTTATTTGAAAAAAAAATACATTTCACCATTCAAACATGTTGTTTTGTCTGTAAGCAAAGTTTTGTCATGGTTGGATCAATCAATTATATCTTATATGCATTTAAAGTTAAATATTAATGTAAAAAGTCGTTTCCGTAAAAGTCGTATAATAATTTAATTAAACGTTTATAAAAAAATCTTGAGTCGTGTTTTTTTTTTAAATTTTTTCTATTGAATCATGAGTTAATTTATTTAAGTATATGATCTTATCATATTAAATTTTAGAACTTTTTATTAAATATTAAAAATTATATCAGACATAAACTTTAAAAAACGCGTTAATTTAAAAGTGCTGTTGAAGTTTCTAGCATCGTAACTTTTGGAATTACGACTAAAATCGATTTATTGAAAAACACATTTACGGCAAAATTTACCGTTTATTTCGCCAATTTTTCTTCGTGCTTGAAAAAATAATTGAGAGAAAAGAAAAATGAACCTTTAAATAATCATCTACATGTGATTTTCAACTTATAGAGATACTAAATGAAATTTATGAATCAAGTTAACTACCTCGAAAAGTGATAACATAGTACTTTTAAAAAAAAACACAATATTATTAAATATATATCCAATACATTCTTTGTTTCACACTGAATAAAATATTAATAATTTAGTTAATAATAAGTTTTATTTCAATCTATTTGAGTTCTTAAAAGAAGCTATGAGAAGGATATCGATAAGCAAAAATCAATCGTTTATAAAAGTTTTTATCTTTCATTTGAATAGGACATAGAGCATGGCGGTATTTGAAAATTGTAAATGTGTGCCACTAGAACACAAAGGTACAGAGTTCAAGATGACTGAAAATTACATGTGTTCAATCAAGTGTGAGAATCTATTGTTATAGTATTTCAACGTTTGGCCAAAAATAATAAAAAAAATCTAAAATAAAATTCGAGAGATCAAAGAGAGCATTTCATTCTCTCTACGTGCACAACCAAGCTGCTACATAAATATTTATTTATTTTATTTACATAATATATCTCTAAGTTCATACTGGGCCACTGGGAACTTTCCCGGTTCGTTCAATACTCAAAATTGCCCCACACATATTTCACTCCCTGTCATTGTATTTTTAATATTTGTTTTTATTTTTCTTAAATATCCAAAAAGTGTGTATTCGTAAAAATACGCAGATACATTATACTTTATAATAACCATAGGTTATTTTTAGATTCTTAGCTAAGCGAAATATGCATTAATTTTCCAAGTTTATTTACAGTATGTAAATTACTTTTCATACACATTTGGGTTGAAATTATGGCTTTAATGAGTCTTAATTAAGCCAAAAAAAAAAAAAAATGTTGTATCCTATTTCTATGTATAAGCGTTTATAAACTCAATCAGGACAAAATAGATAATTTTCAAGGATCATTAAATTTATTTTGATGATTCTGTAATTTATGTATTTATTCTGTAATTATTCTTGAACTCTTATTGCTTTAAATTTTAATAATTTCAACACTATTCAAAACATACTATTTTAAAAGCATACTTGTTAGATCTTTTTGTCTCATTAAAGCAATTTGTTTAATTAGTATTGTAATTTTATTATTTCAATTTTTAATGTCTAACTATGGTTGTCATGGGTACATTTTAGATTCTGAGTGAAGTGCAAAATTAAAGATTTATTGGTTTTGTAATAATCTATAATGTTTTTTTTTCTGGGAACATTTTGGGAAAATTAATATTTTCGAAAATTGACGCCCAGCTATTCTATAAAATAAAAATTAGTAGAAAGTAAATGGCACTTTAAAGAGTTATTCTCATTTTTAATTATTCTCGATAATTTTGCCGACCCAATAGAAAAATTGTCGGAAAATTGAATAAAAACAGGAAAATTAAACGATATTTGCATCAAACTGATTTTGAGTCCCTTCTCCAAAATAATGGTGAAAATACTTAAAATTTGTGTCACATATCAATAACACACTGATATTCGTATTTGGAAAAAGTTTCAAAACAATTGACGCATTTGGGCCAAGTATAAAACATAGAAAATATATCGTTTTTTGAAAGTTTATTTGTAATAAAATGTTTATTAATTGATATTAAAGCTCTAAAATGTAATATATAACGTTACTCATATACTTGCCAAACTATGGTGAAACCGTTTTAAAAGTCATTAAGCAGGATTTTTTTTATAAGCCTTGAACCAAATACTTCAACAATTTTAAGAAATTGACTGTTTTTATACCAATTTTAGATTCTGAGTGAAGCGAAGGATCTTATGGTTTTACAATGATGTTTATTTATTTTTTTTTTTTTCACTTTAAATATGTGTGAGAAATAATTACTAAAATTAAAAATATTATTTTTTAGAATGATCAAATATACAAGGGGTCATTTGGATAGAACTTCTTTTTCATGAAGAGTATACAGTATACTTGTCACATTAAATCCACAACCTACATCTCTTTACATTTAATTCTTTTTTAGAATATTTCATTATAATTTATAGGCTCAAGAAATTTTTTATTTTTTTATTATCTTTAAATGCGTTAGCAATTTATGATACGACCAAACATGTATAAAACTATATGGGTTCATAAACCTACAAAGATTTCACCTTGGCCATAAAGTTTTGGCAACAAGGTAACTAAAACAGTATGTTTGAATTAAGACAACGGGCCAAATTACACAGCATCATTATTTTGAAATTATTTCCAGCACCGTCATGTAAAATTTTTGTACGTATCATAAATCATAATAATAAATATAAAGTAAATATTGTGATAAAAGATGGTTTAAACTTTTTTTCGTGAAATTATACCCTTAAGATTTAATAGGTATACATTTGTGACAAGAACGACCTAAGAATTTCTACATTCATCTCGGGAATTAATTTGTATTTTCTGTTCAGATGTCGTCCAAACTGTACACAATACTCACGAACGAATTCAGTAGAGCATTTCGATATATTCCTCACGAGTAATAAAATGCGTTAGGTGTGCGTCTTCACTATGGCATGCGCACTACTCGTTTAAGTAAATCGTAAATCACTAAAACCGTGTAGAAAAACAAATTGACCTTTAACTCGCCGTAATGGCTTTATCCTAATTAAGTTTCACGAGCTGAAAAAAATCGAAGTCTACATTGTTAATAACCACTATGACAACGTTTTACAATACGTAGTAAATGTTTATAAGGTAATAAATGATAACATTTATATTCAATAACATTATGCTTTCGTATGATGTACCTACACCAGTGACACGTTATGTCTTTCCGTTGTCGTGCAAACATGCATCTTGGAAATTTACAGAGAAATTAGTTTCGAATCAAATTTAAATTTTATGCTATTTCGTCGAAATTAATATCAACCCTTTACAACGATTTACTTTTTATTTTTTTATTTTTATTTTTTAATCCTCTGTAGAGTAATTCTTCCTACATTGTCAACAATTTGATAATGTACATATTATATATCATTATATAATATAATGGGGTTATTAACTCTGTTTAAACAACTCTGATAATGGATTGTTTAATTACTTCGAATTTTTTTAACAGTTTTAAGTTTTACAAAATAATACCTTTTCAGTTTTCAATAATAATCTTTTGGATTTACTCTACAGTGTTATTAATTTTAGTCTTAACTTATACTATTTTAGTTTCTAAATAATTTAAAATGTGTCAACTTAATTGACAATGTTTGTGTCATCAGGTTTCTAAACAGAAATTTTTAAAAACATCCATAGAACCTTAGTCATAATTATAATGCGTATAAATGAACTGAATCCACCAATTTTTCCGATCTCTGAATTAATTAATCTACTTGGTATTATATAAATGTTAAGACTAGACCTAAAATAGAAATCTAAAAAAACATTTTCAAACACTTTTTTACACATTTACGTCATTTGCGTCAGTATATTATGTCTAAACATATCTAGATACGTTATATAAACGTGTTGAATTGTTTTCCTGATAAATAATGAACAGAGAAACTTTATTGTGATCGGTAAACAAGAGGTAAAAAATCGGACAGTTTATCAAAAAAAAAAAAAATGTCCTCGAACTCCGTAGTCGAATTCACGACTAATAATAATTATTACTCGGTTACGTCGTCACAGTACATTGTTCAAAAAAAATAAAGTTAAAATATGTTTAGTGCGAATTTCACCACGTCTATCACGTGCACGTAGATCGTGCAGAATTTTGTTAAAAATAATAAGTACAGCAATTGGTAAGTATAAGCGATTTAATATTTAAAAAGGTAACTATAGTATACGCTTTATGATTTTCCGGGAAAATCGCTTAACGACGACACTTTAAGTTTACGGTAAAATAATTTCCAACGGCGCGCGGCGTGTGCCCAAAATCGTAAATTGGATTTTTATGGACGCGATTTGACGGTGTTTCCATTTATCATTTATTGTTAACTTCGGTGAAAGTTTTACGAAACACACTCGTTCGACAGCTGTTTGCGGCCGGGATAAACTTTGCCTGAACGAGTGAACAATATCGTACAATCACTTTGCAGCTGAAATTCACTATCCGGCAGAGGCGTGACATAAAATGTACTCCATATAAAATGAAAAAAACCTTTTCAGGTATGTAAACGTATACTCTGCTGACAACTTTCATATTTCTATTACGAGGTATTAAGCTACAGAGACTATATTTGACATAAAAAAATTTGAACTCCATATTATTTTGTTTTCACATAAACTTTGTTTTATTAAAAAAAAAAAAAAACAAACAAAAAAACAAAAACAAAAAACAGATAGAAAAATGAATAGTAAAATAAAAATGCAGCCTGAAGAGTAGGTACTTGGTTTGGTTTGTGCAATTGCTGATTTAAATTACAAAAATCATAATCAGGTCATTCATAATGATAATATTGATTTCAATACAATGACTAACAATTTTGAATGAAAATAATAAATTGTATGTACAAAATAAAATACAGAAAAATAATTTAAATAACACATTGAGTGGACAAATTTAAAAACTAATGCGCTATTTCATTATATTATTTCAGATGATGACAGTTAATAAACATGGACATTTTCACATAGTTTTCTAACATCTATGTCGATTACTTCTTCTTCAAATCACATCAATTTAAGATTAATTTTCAATTCATTTATTTCTTATATAATTATTTCATATTCAATCATCATTTATTCATTGATATTGAACAAACTGATAATGACTTGTATGTATACATTTAAACGAAAACTTATCACCAGAATTATAAATATCCATACATTTTTATTTTGAAATGTATTTTTATTTTTTTTTCGATTTTAAGCTCCAATACTTTATTTATAGTGACTTGTTCTGTATGGTGTATAACTTTTAAGTTTGAGCTATTGAAGACATAGTGTGATGACGTATGACATAGCAGTAAAATAAAATGCGTTTTGTACGTATTTAGGTTTTGCCAGACTATGTGATGTGAACTATGGCGTTTTCATAAAATGCGTCGGAAAGTATAACTATTTGTGAACAATTGTTTTTGTTATATGTTTCAACTACCTATCAAATATAGTGATCTAAGAATAAGAAATGTTTTTGTCTGACAAGTAAATTATGTACATCGTAATGTTAGTGACTTTTTTAAACTATCATCAAATGTCCTTTTTTTTAAATAAGACTCACAAAATACAAGAAACTCACACGTGCACTTGATTACGCAATAAGAAACATACTATTTTTCTGTGTAGTTCGGAGTCAATTCAAATATTATAAATTTAGAAAAAAAACTAGCGTAAAATGTTCATGTACCTAATGACAATTACTGAGAAAATGAAACCGGCAAGTCGACAAAATCTTATTGGTAAATCGTCAAGCATGTGTTGGATCGTTATCTATAGTTGATGTATAGTCAAATAGTTTTAAAATATATGCATGAAATATCTTAGAATTTAGCATCTATATTGTCACAGCCCCCTTCACATTGTGTGGTTCGTGTAGGTCTAGTTACGCCAATTCTATTCAGATATAACTGCAAGTATATCATTTCTTTTTCGAACCAGGAGTAAGAAATCATAAACTGTCGAACATGATTGATAATACGGAATTTCTAATCTAAAATTCACGATTTCAAAAAGACATTTCGTCTTGATGCTTTCGAGTGATAAATATACCCAAATAATTTCTTTAATAAACTATACAAAGGTAACACAGTGCCGTTCAGTGATTGTGCCATCGGGTCTCGCCAGTAGCTAGTGAACTAAAATGTATTATATTAAAATGTTTTGTAGACATAATTTACTCAAATAAATTGTCCAGTTCTACTAAACAGGGTGTAAAAAAGTTTTTATGAATCATAACAGCTCTTTCATTTGCCCCACATCGGGCTCGGTCTAAATATTTTAACTGAAGGCGTTTAGTACATAACTAAGGAATTCCACTAAATAAACTAAATAATATTAATAATTAAATTTCAGAAGAAATTTAATATAATATTTTCTCCTGTACACAAACAAATTCATTCAAACTTTTTTGTACAACTAATTTTATTTAGCTACAATATAATAAGCAGTAATATTTGTCTACAGATTTCTCTCCGATATAATAGTTACATGGCTTTATTTCATCGTAAGCTACTTTTTAATTGACGAAAGTTGTATCAATCAAATATTTTAGTCAATATGTATAGTTGAATTTCCGACAAAACGACTAGAATGCCACGAAAATTAACATATTATAAATAGTTGCTTTAATAGGTAATTTTAAATAGTTGAATTGGTTGTATTATAATTATAATTAAATATTTTCAATTCAAAATAGGTATGTAGCCGTACCCGTGGCCAAAGGGAACACTGAGGTACGCGCCCTCCAAATCTTTTTTTTTTGCGGATTGTAGTCGTAGTGTGATGTACAAAAATTATTTATGAATGACGTCATTGATATATTAATACCATTCAAAGTAAATCTATGATAAATTATACATTTGTAAATGATAAACCGACTGGGAACCGCCGACTGTATACGATTCGGTATTCCGTCTCGACCCGACTCCATCAACTTGGACCGACCATGTCTTCGACCTTAATAAAAGAGATAAAAGACAATTTTTCAATTAAAACCGCCAACATTTGCATAATATTTTCCGTACCGATTAGAGTAATAATATTTTTCCAATGAGAATAATAGAAGGTGAGTGAAAACTATGAATCCTCATTGATTTGATGTTCACCTTCCCTCATAACTCGGACGTTATCGCCACTGATTACTTTTTGAGGCCGTCCGTCCGTCTAAGGCCTAACCACATGTATATTATAATTTTTGTAAATAATTCATTTTCTTACTGTCATTACTCGAAACATAGACGTGCATCCGGCATATCATGTATTTCGATTTACTCAAAAATACAATAAAAACCGTTTGATTTTCCCCCGTAATACCATATTAATACGAAATAGTATTAACCCTCCTGATTAAGTTTCCGACGACTTTCACCTACACCACGTAATTAAACGTAAATAAATAATATTGACTAAAAAATTACATTTGACTTAGTAACGAAACCCATCTGGTTTTAGACTTACTGTATTCTACTGTTTTTTAACCTCCATCTTCCTCCCAGATATTTGGGGTCAGTGTCAGCTACTATTAATCCTCAGCTTCTACTTTACTTAGTCTTAAGCGTCTTCCACCTTACACTTATACGCGTCGTCAACGTAAATATATTATATTTCTCAGTCTCGTTTCGAACCATCTCCCGAAGTCGTTATTCCTTAATCTCTGAGTAAAAGTTAATATTTGGCTTGTGCCAGTAGATACTCAAAGTTGACCCGTGGACTGCGAGTACAAAATATTAGATAACGTATGACTCATATCATATACTCCGGACAGAAGATAACGCGCCATAATGGACTCGGTGGGTCTGGATAATATGTGGTACTTTTAACGAGTGTTTAGATAAGACACTCGGTTCACAATGAGTATACACTAGACACTTGTGAATAACTTTTTAATGGATCATAAAGTGTTCTCCGTCGGCAATAAGTCCTCGATACGTGAACGAAAACTAAAATACAATATAGCTTCATCGGATCCGTGGCCGTGACGATCGTATTCACGCACTGGTAAAAACGTAACGAGGGTTGTTATATCAAACGGTTGATAGATTTAATCGTCTGCACGAATCTAATTCGTTTATTTCGTTGGTTTGACGCATTCAAAATAAATGAATCTAATATTTGCAAAGGATTTGATTCGTACGACTAAATTGATAATATTACAAAACGAAAACGTAGCGAGATCGTTCGACACTGTACGTATAATGATATCAATAATATTTCGTAAAACACGTGCGAATGTAAAAGAAAAACATTCGTTTTATACTCAAATTCGGCCAATAACGCGTATGGTAAATAATTAAACATTCGGTCGGGCGGCGGTAATCGTGGCGCGCTCTGTTCGCCAACGATGGCGTGCGTTGGCTCCAGCCAAATCGAACGTTTGTTTCGTATTTTTTTCTTTTTTCGAGTTTTACCCTAACGCATTACGATCGTATAGCTAATTATTGTTCCGATGTGACGAAAACACGTTGTTTTCACGAGGTTTTCTCTTCCGTTTCGATCACGATCATAATAGTATTATTATTTACGCGTCTGGCGGCAGCGTCGAGAAACGCCTTTCGACAGAATGCGTTTTCGCGGACACAGATCGCGCGAGAGAAAACCCGCGCGGACCACGTAGCCGCCACGACAATATCTCGATTTATACCTACGAGTGACGACGAGTGGCTTTGGTTTCAAATTCTTGGCCTCGCTAGTCCCTCGCGAAAACGAAACGAGTTTCCATACGTCGCGGACACGACTCGACGAGATCGCAAAAAGCGGATTTTGGGATCGCTATCGACTCCGAGCCAAAACTTTTGCGACTTGTGAAATCGTTCACGTTTCATTGTTTTAGGCGGTTTCCGTAGGATATTCTTTTTCTGTGTACTCATTTCCACAACCACTCCGAGAATCTTGTGAACTGAGTAAATACGGACCGGACTATACACCCTGGTACGAATAACGATATTTTAAAAACCGTTTCCTAATTAGAAGGGTCTTGGCCAGCTTTCGAGACACGGTGATACTTCAAGACCAACTTAGGAATTGGTACGGTGAAAACGAATGAACGTACTTTGCTTAAACGCATGTTTGATTAATTTTATAACAAAACGATTTTCACGTGTAAAAGTATTTGTATTTACTATAGTAGCGAACGAAATAATCATTATTATAGGTACTGTCGCCATTCTTTATGTATAAGTACGTATATCAAAGTTTAATGTTTTTAAAAATAATTTTAAATAACACGTAATAACCGTGTCACATCATATCATAATTGAAAAGAATCATTATTCACTATTCATATAAATGTTCCAATAGTGTATAATTTAAATAACGAAATAGAAACCAAAACTAAAACGATGTAATATCATTAAGTATAATTTGCATATGAAAAAAAAAAAAAAAAAAAAGAGAAATAATTACGGGTGCAGGGTGTGTTGAATAGAACACAATAAGATGTTTTGGGGAAAAGACGTATAGCTGTACATTAAAACATAATGGAGAACAACTGCACGTTTAAGTCGACACGATATGACTTATTATGAAATAATTTTCAGTAAATTAAGTCAAGTGTATGTTGCACCCACTTAATAATTTGTTCGTATATAATGTATAAATTATCTCATTTATTGTGAAGCTCGTTTTAATTTCGATATACATTTGATAATACCAAACGACTCAAGTACTTGGCTAGCACGTACCTATATAAGTGCATTTCAAAATGAGACATAATACGACGGTTCGAAAAGCTTAATGACAGTCACCGTAATAATAGTTAATATCGTTGGGTTACTATAAAAATACCTATAATAATAATCAATGACGTGATATTTTACTAAATGCTAAAATCAATAATCTCTCACGATATTTGAATTCATACTCTTATTATATCAAAAATAGTGCTTGACTGAGTGTTTGTTTATTATCGGAATTATTGTACTGCAACTCATTAATATCAGATATTAAAATCATACGTATGTTCGCATCGAGTTGCAGGTGGGAATTTTTATTTTCACTGTCAAATTTTTTACACTAAACAAATAACTATTGCATTCTTGACTTTGTTTGATTAAGATTCATCGTCATCATTCATCGCAAAATAATTTATGATATTTGGAAAAATCGTTTTATTTCATAAAACATGATTTCTAGGATAACGAATACATCATCGTCATTTCTCCAAAAAATAATATAACTTCTAAGTATCTAGAATTTCCTTACACATACATCTAAGAAGACTTTTTGATTTACTCTCGATTAGAAATTTTATTTTTATGCCAACAACGACGATGCAAAAATAAATTTAAGAGCAAAATTTACTTCTCTTAATATTATGAGAGAAAATATTTGTTTTTAAAACTTATTTTTGTAAATTTTATTTATAATCTAGCGTTTCACTCTAGTTAAAAGAGCTAGTAAGAACTACTACTAACTAAAACATCAAATTTTAATTTTAATTAAACTTTTTAAAAAAAAACGTTATATAAAGAAATATAAAATTTTTCTTTTTCATAAAACACATGATTATACATAAAATTAAAAATCGCATTTTGAACACAAATCTGTTTGCCAATAGTATCATGAATAAAATGTTCACTGAAATTGAATTGTGCACCGTCGTTGTTTGAATAAAAATTAAAAAAATTAAATAAAATCAATTTTTTTCTGTACATATACTTTTTTTCATTCAATTAAAATCAAATTTTTTAATTCAACAAAACACTTTTGATGTTTTCAATTAATTGCTGAGAAAAGTTTAGTGTAAGTGGTCAGGTTATATTGGTTTTATAATGTGGATAAATGTCACCGGATTACAGTGAAATCATCAGAAATGAAACTTGTTCTAATTATTTTACTAAAAATTTAAAAAAAAATAACTGATTACGAGAAAAATACACCGGATACAGCATTTTACAAAACAACATTGCAAAAGACAATTGTTCTTGAAAAAAAAATATCAAATCAATACCGTGTCGATCGGTAAAAATATGTAATTCTACGAGATAGTCTTGGGGTTATGCCTTTGACCTTTGTCTTTAAAATATTATTTATATCGATTTCAGCTAGGAAGAATACCATTGGAAACAACTAATTAAGAGGTCCAAAGCCTCGAATAAATTACGATACGAGACAAATTGTTAATTATTATTGCACATGGAATCGTGGTATATTTTAATCAGTGTATAGATTTCTACACTACAAAATAGTTTTTCGTCAAACGATTAACGAAGAAATGAATGCTTGAAATACCTGCCGTAAAATAATTGCAGTTCACACGTATAATCATATGTTTAGTCATAATTGATTGTAATTTAAAATACTTTGAACAGTATAATACTTCAATAGAATTTAATATTTTGAACTTTCGTAGATCCCTTTTTTGACGATACGCTAGATTAAATCAATTAAAAGTTTATTATAGAAATGTTGTGAACTTCGCACTAACATTTTATTCGTCCACTTAGTGAAAACTCAATGTATATGGTGAATACTGTGGCCACTAAGTTTTTTTATAATCAAAAAAAAAAAATGTATTTAAATTAATTATACATATTTTACAACTTAAATTCTAGCCAAAATAATTGTGTACTGAAACAACTATTGGCGCTATTTTTTATGTTGAAATAATTAATTTAATCTTCAATCTTATATTGATGTATGTTTCTATACTATTTTTGAATTTCATGTTTTTTCTGTTTATGATATAGACGAAAACTAAAACTTTTACAGTTTATGGAATAGTATTATAATCAATTGACAATATTTGATCAACATTCACGTGCATAGTAGCACTAGATGCCAATTAATCGACTAAACTGTCCCCGGGTGTTCTAGTATTTTATCATTGAATAAACTACCTTTTTTCCGGCTCAATGATTTTGTTTCTTATTTTTTTTGTTTTTACTCCGAAATGAAGACGATGTTTTGGACGATCGACGTCGCGATTAAAAATTAACGTTTTATAAACGATAAACGCCAAGGCGAATAAAAATAATATACTGTGGACAGTAAAAATTACAACATAAAAGTTAACGTGTACCAATAAGGATTAAAAGGATACCACAATCTCATTAGTACTACGGTGATGATCATTTGGTGCAAATTAAATGTTTAAAATCGACCGTCGTCATTAAGAAACAGAATTCACAGTATCAACATGACAAAGAGGACAATATCATCCGTCGTTCTCCGTTTTCTCCGTTTTCATTGTGTTATTACTGTTATAATTATTATTCCGTCGTATTTAAAGAGTACGTTTTTGAGAAACTGAAATTTTTTTTGGGGTTTTATAGAAAGGACAATGTGGCATTTTTTGATTCTGAGTGACATGAAAGATGTATTGGTTTTACAATGATGTTAACTTATTTTGTGTCTATTATTATGTTTTCTTTTACACACACTTTTTGGGGCAGTAAATGGCATCGAAAAGTTTTGTATGGTTACTCTATAAATCAGAAATTACATACACATATTTTGATGGTTCATTTTTCTTGCTCCTCAATAGTTTTTCCGATCATAAGGAAAAACTTACGAAAACTTGAGTGAGAAAGTTAAAATTATCCGTAAACTAGACTTTCACTAAATCGATATTAGTTATTTTGTTATAATTCCAAAAACAATGTTACAAGAAATTTGAAATATTCACTATTATATTAGTAACTCATTTTTACCTAGTTGAGAAAAGTTTTGGACCAAAATCAGTATAACACTGAAAATACCTCATTTTTAAAAGTTTATTTCTAAGGACAATAATATACAGATACAAATTTCTGAAACTTCTATATGGCATAACTTGTATACTTACCAAACGGTACTAGAAAAAAATGGCAAGATCTTACAGACAAACAAACTACAAAATGTTTATACATATACACAGTAATTTTTTTTTTTTTTTAATAGTAAAGCTTTGCTCAGAATCTTATATCTAAAGAAATGATTTGTCGTTATTTTAAAATTCATTACACTAATAACCACTATCTTAAATAAAGACCGGAGAATAACCCATGGTACGAAGTACGTCGTTTATATTTCTATCCTTTTTTTTGTACTTATTTTGTTAAAAATATGACAAGAGAAAATCTTTACCATCCAAAGTAAGAAGGAATTTTTTTTTTTCATTACAACTATTGACCAAATATGTTTCATTTATATTTATATTCAAAAACGTTATATTTTTTATTTTTTTAACCTTAATTAAACCCTTAAACCCCTTAAAAAACCAAGCAGAATTAAAAAATATTTTCGTTTGGTTTTATTTATATAAAATACGAACTTGTTGTAAAAGATTGAAAAAAAATTATGTTGACACTAAAAAAATTATTTCTGCAATTTCTTTTTCATTTTATTGTGTACACTGTATATAGTGCACTCTGTATACATTACTCGTATTTCAGAAGAAGTTTGGTATGCATATGGTATGAGAAAAATTGCATATTAAATTATTCTGAATTACATCGTTTATACTAACAGGTGTCTCTGAAAGGTTTTATTCCCATTTAATCATATTACTTGCGCTACAATTCGCATGAAACATGAAACTTCTTATTCTCTTTTGTACTTGCTACTATAATCTATTGTTCTAGTACAATTTATTTTACCGTTTTTCATTGTAGCCATTTTTTATATATTTATTATTTACTAAAAACATTGACTATTTAAATGTATTCTATTAGGTATATTAAAAATTTGATGAATTATTTTACTCTATTCTTCACGGGCCATTAACGAAGTATAACACTATTTCTCGTGTGTATTTTCATTATTTTTCATTATAATTATTATTATTTTTTTTTTTTTTGTATTTACTTTCCTTTATTCTTTATAATAAAAACGATATCGATATTTTTAAATTTTCATCAATAATCTTTACGAAATTGATTGATATGCGTTGTACAGTTATCAGCTAATTGATTGTTATTTTTATTATAACATCTACACATTAGTTCGTAACTACTGTTTTCGAAAGAATTTAAAGTCATTTCTTTCTCTCGCTGCATTCATATACGTTCGATTAATATTAAAGTATATCCGTCTTTCTAACCAGAGTTTTACAATTGCCACTTCTCTATCGATTTAGTCAAACATTTAAAAACTTAAAAATCAAATGTAAATACTCATGGGCAACTGATATATGCTTTTTGGAAAAAGTATACTTTGCTGTGTTTAAAAAAAAAAAATACGAATAAACGATTAATTTATGAATGATCAGCACATTTGACAATAATTATAAATATGAACACTTGAGTAATAAGCGTTAATAATATTTCATCGAACATCACATAATTTAGAATAGTATTTTATAGTATCAGTTTCAATCAAATAATTCATTATCAAACATTTCAATAGTAAAAATTTTTAATTTCGATTTTTTAATAAAACAGGTTCAATCATATTCTTCTACTTACGTTGTTAATATTAGCAAAATGAAAAAATTAGCAATTACAATATAAAAGTACTGACTATTTAAATTCAATTTGTTTAAACATAATGCAGCTTATATTGTCAAGAACAAAAAAATATGTTGCGTATTGTAATTCGATTTTCAAACCAGAAAATAATTCAAGTTCAATGCATGAAACTTTGGAGGTCATAGGAAATATTAAGTGTTGATTTAAGACAATAATTAGAGAATAGATTAGTCGTGAAAAAAAAACATAAACCGAGCAATAATGAAACGTTGTTAAATGCACTGAATAGAAGTAATGAGTTCTAACATAATATTAAATTGATAATTTATTGAATTATGACGTTCTGAACGAGTAAATGAACTATAACCTAACGTTTAAAGAATTCGAATTATTTTGTGTGATTTTAAATGAACTTAATAAAAAGTTTAAATTTTGAAATGTATTAATTCATATTATTTTTCCACATTTTTTGTTTTCCATTAACTAAATAACATTTTAACTTGCATATTTAATTAAAATTGAAAACAATATCATTTATAATATACAATTTTAAATCTCGGTTTCCGATCGATTCATCACTTAGGAATCTATTAGTTTATGACAGTTTTTTTTGTGTTTTTTGAATAATTTAATATTCAATGTTATGTTGTCTACTGTGCTCAATAGAAGTCCATTTTGAATTTGTTTTTATTTGTAATTGAATCAAGAAAAACTACCAAAAAATATAAAATAAAATCCTAAAAATTTGAAATTATACTCAATAATTTAGTAAAGCAATTATCAATAGTTACATATGCTTGAATTATATCTAAAATGAATTTGATTTTTGATAACTTAGAAGATATTTAATTAAATCAAATATTCATGTCATTAAATTTTAGCATTTGGATTCTAATACATGACAATCTAATAAAGTCCACAATTATATTATTCTTCTGGATTCAAAAAAATCATAATCATATAAATTGTTTTTCAAGTAGCATAGAAGACCAATTGAAATAATAGATTTTTCCGAATAATAGCATTTTTTTCAAATCGACAAATTTACACTATTTTAGTTTGAATTAAGTTCAATATATTTGCAAACAATATATAACGGTTTGGCCAATTTTTAATTATTAATCATAGTATATTTGAATTATTAATAATTCATAATTTATTTATTAAAAATATGACTTAAAGGTGTATTTTTGATTTTTCTTTTTTATGTATTTTATGTTTCGCTTCATAAAATTTAAAGCATTTGATTTTAAGTTCTAAAAATGCTATACCAACTGACTCATTGGTTATTCTAAATATACTGAAACAAATTTCAATAATCAATTTTCAAAAATAATGATTACATTTAAATAATTTCGAAGTTTGGATTTTTTAGTTAGAGATGTTTTCAAATTTTAAATAATATATAACTAGTAAGGAATAAAAGTTATCATGTTTTAGGGGACAATTTCGATCTTCTAACCTATTCCAATGAAGTAACAATTATTACAATCATAACACAACCGTCAAAGTAGCCAACCCAAACATTTTACTACTACCACGAATGTCTGGTTCGAGTAGTGAATCGACAAAAGACAAATAAACGAACATTGTATTCACCAATTGACTAACCAACATAATTCGGCTTCAAAAATAAAAAATATTGTTAGTTTTTAAACAGAGCCAACATATTTTATTGTTTTTATGCTCTCTTCTGATTTTTTTAAAAAAACGTAGTGAGTATCATAGCCGTTCATTGTGTAGTTAAAGAAATATATTGTTATATATAAATAAATTAATGTCGTTCCATTTGTATAGATTTTGAATATTAAGTGCTAACATTTTACTTTCTACATTATCGACAAAGTATAATAAATAATAAAGTTAAAAATAAACAATAATAATTATCAAAATAAATTAATACTATTTAGTAGTATAGTTTAATGACAGCAGATCAAACTTCTATCATTTGAAGAGTACATACATCAAATTATTAACAGTGTAAAAGTTATTTCGTTTAAAATACCAAAAAAGTAGAGTAAAATTTAAAACACAAGGAACGAATAACTTAATATCTATTCGTTTTTCAACCATACTGGAAAATATGGCCATTATATCGTACAAATCATAACTGAGATATTTAAAATGAATAAATTTAAATTATTATTTTCAATTACCAAGTCACTGTGCACCTCAATGTTGCGAGTGTATAAACAGTATGCACTATTCATAAGCTTAGTACATGTATATTAATAATCTTTAATGAGCATTTATCAAATGACGATCTGAGTTAATATTATATTTAGAGTCAGTGTATGATCCATTTGCAAGTTAAGGTCACTCAAAATGGATTTTGATTACTGTTCCGTTTTATCGGAACTTTTTTTTTAATTCACTCTATCAATATTAATTTGATAATTTTCAAACACATTTATAATTTAAATAGACGTATAATATATTGATACACTCAGTTACATACACATACCACATCATACAATTATTCATACTAAATTTTAACTTCCGATGATTTGATGATTTATGATCAGTTTTTAACAGTCGTAAAAAACAAAATCAACCTTACTGAATAATTGTTTGATGATTTAAGTTTTAATGTGTCAATAAAATGAACATTTTAACGTTTCAAAATAGGTAGTTTCTATGTTCTCAAAGTTAAATAGAAAATACACAAACTAAGTAAAGTATTTTTTAAATGCTGATATGAGTACCGTAATCATTAGTGTTTTATAAAACAGTGAACGTGTTTTAAACTTTGATCATCGATTTTCAACTCTTAAAGTGGATTTTAATTTTATCTCTGGATATTTAATTCATTATAAATACTAAAATAGAGAAAAAAAATAATAAACTTGAACGAGTGAGTTAATTATCGAAAATCGCACTATACGTACGTAATTAACTTATATTTTTATTGAAAAATATATTACATTATATAGGTATTTAATCAATATTGGTACACCATTCGTAATTCACCAGTTCCGTGCACTATAATTTACATTATCTACTGTTCGCTAGCTACACTGTAGATAAGTTTTTTTATTGTACAAAATCCACACCTACCCAACGTCCAACAATCCGCCTATAATTCAAAAGACCATTTTTAATTTTTTTTTTTTCATATTATTTGTACGATTAAATCGATTGTAAATGTATTATTAAATCGGCTTCGATGGATGACAAAGTGTTTTATAAGTAAAACAACTAATTTGGTCGTAAAACTAGTTAGGCAGTGCCGTAAAATACATTTATTTTACAAAATATAAAGTTAATGATTTTAAGTTAGAAAGATTTATTTCTGTAAAACAATTAAATAACACTACACTTTATCAAAATAAACTGATACAATATTTTTGTTTTTTTTAATATTTATTATTTATGGCAAGGATATATAAGAAATACTCAACTATAATAATAATTATAATATATATATTGTACAGAGTAAAAGTCACAACGCTTTATTGTATAAAACATACTGTCTACATTACAGATGTTAATCTCCTCGTAACATAAAATATAATTAAAAATTGAACCTAATCAACTTTCTAAAGCTTGTATATTAAATACAAACTAAACCACGGCCAAACGTAAAATGAATGTTTGCCGTGAATTCGTGTATAAATTAAGTTTATAAATACATTTTTACTGATCAGACATTGTGACATAGTAAGCTACACATAGTTATATAATAACGTATGAATATTAAAAAGTTTGTCATGAAAAACTATTGAACATTTGCATTTAACTTATCGTCAGTAATTTCGTTTTTTGGAAATTAATAAACCATTCAAAATGCGTATTATTCCTATTTATTTGTGTTTGAGTTTTAGTCAAATTTTTACGACCTTTAAAAATATAATAGCAATAGAATAAATTTGTGTAAACGAAAAAAATGTAAAATCATGAATCCTCGAACAGTACGTATTTTACGTAAAAGTGTTAATAATATTTTCTCCGAGACAAAATTAACAACGACAGTAAAATATTTTGATATTATTATTACAATACGTTATTCTCGTTGGCCGTGATGACATAACTGAATGAAAGCTATACAATAATATAACTACTACCCAAATCACAATGTACTATTATAATAATCCAATAATAACGTATATTACGAGCACTATTCTGAACTGAAAACTCGTTTTGACATTGAAAAAGATACAATTATTGTGATGTGGGATTTTATTTTTTGTTTTTGGTCATCATTACGTGTATTAATACATTAAATATAACCTCGAGGCTTTCTCTCAAAAATAATTTACGCTCCACTCTATGCCTAGACGAATATTACTCTAAGTCTTCGGCATACACTTACTTGATACTCTTAACCACGGACGTTCTACATGCCAGTCACGTTACACTGTACATACAGGGTGATTTGAAATCAAAGTTTCACTTTTGCTAGATGGCAATCATGGTCTAAACTGCATTATGTCGTCTACCGAGTGCCTAAAATAACTGGTTTCACGAGTCGGTGATCAAGTGTTACGATTTTTATAGAAAACAAATCGCTACGAAACCAATCAAGGCACGTCAAATAATCTGACGACGACACGGTTCAATGAATACAGGATGCTCCATGGGTATTTGTACTCATAAAGATCTAACCCTGTTGAAATGTATAAACTCCATTTGATTTTCCTATTCAATACCTATATACAGTAAGATTAACATTGATTTTTTAGTTTTCTAAAAAGGAGACCACATTTATGAGACAAAATTACGCAAGAGAAAATTTATTTAGTAAAATTCGATACTTACATTATTATTTTTCATAACAATAGTTAAGCTTTAGAGATAAAAATATATATTTTGAGTTATGAGCAACAGAACAGTAATAGTACATTTTTGTAGTGAACTCTTTTTCCGTACTCTTTTTCTGCTACTCTATATTAAAGATTTTATATATTGTTTATACTATAATGATTGAAAAATAATGAGGAAAATATCTATTTTTTTTTATTTTTTTATTTTTTTTTATTTCAAGAGCTTTCGTTATAACACTTATAACCATTATAGCTCGACAATTACAGTAAATTACATAATTAATTAAATTTTACAATACCTATAAATAAAGATAATGGACAGGAATTTTAATAATAGTGGTTTATATTACGGTAAAATAAGATAAAAGTGAAGATAGATAAGAAAAGAAATATTGTGTTAAGCAATCAAGGAGTAAACAAGGACGGATTTAAACTTATTATTTTCAATACTTTAGACAGTAGAGCGATTAGAAAATATCAAAATGTTTAAAAAACTGTTTTCTATTCAATAATAATACGTTATAAATGATAGTGATTTTCATTTAAGAAAATAAAAGATTAATAATCGTAAATAAAAAATAATACTGTAGAACAACTAAATTTTCAGATTTTTTTTTGTCATGAAAAAACAAAAAAAAACCAAAAAAAAATTCAAAACATATCGATAAACTGAATATAGGCACTTAAACAAATGGGACACCTTATACTATCGTACTTATACATACTTGCATAAATATTATATGATTAACAATTAGCATCTAATTACGCATAGCCTAGAGACGAAGTATGTGATATAGGTACACACAACTAGGTCGAATCGATTAAAAATTATAAATTCTAACAGCCCGCATGTGTGTGTGCGTGTGTTGCGCATGACGTGTAGTGTGTGTGTGTGTGTGTGTGTGTGTGTGTGTGTGTGTGTGTGTGTGTGTGTGTGTGTGTGTGTGTGTGTGTGTGTGTGTGTGTGTGTGTGTGTGTGTAGCCGACAAAAGTAAGTAAATCGTTTTGAATCGACCGTGGGTTATTTCTGTTTTTTTTTGTTTCTTTTTTTAATTAGACGTTATAATCCTGTTTAATACTGTACGGACAATGTGACAACATAACATCGCATTGGAATCGTAACTAGTTTATTTTGTTTTCCAGTACGACGCGTATACACACGTGTTCGAGCAACAATCGCGTTTCCTTGCGCAGGAAGAAAGGGTCAAGCTAGGGTTCATAAAACATAACGTTATTGTAAAACTATACCACCACCGCCGCCGTAGTCCGACCGATAAACGCACACGGCAACCACGTTATATTTATATTACCTACGTACACGAGCCTCCGATTTAAATTACACACCTTTTAGATTTCTGCCCAGCGCCGTGGCCTATTACCATTTTACAAGACTCTGAGGCGAATCGAGGAAATAACAAAAATTAAACGAACTAATATTTTTAGACATTTTATGATTTCATCTTACAACAAACAACGTGTAACCGTATACTCACCGCTGTTTGAATTTAAACGTGAATTATCAATGATAAAATTTATTACTGTTGGTTTATTTAATAAACCAACAGTAATAACGTAAATAATATTCGTGATTTTGGCTCCAAAATAGTCATGAACGAATAAATACGTACTCATATTTACGAGTACAGTTTAACATAAAAAAAATATTTAACCGATCGGCCCAAGACGCTTATAGTCACGAACGGTTGATCGGTGACATTTTCTGGAACACAAAATGTACCTAGGACCTAGGTACTTCGTTTGCAACACGCACGCCATTCAGTCTGTCAACTTATGTTTTATTTTTAAACCATCACATTATAGGGACCTCGGTGTATTGGAAGTTTATTAATTTTGTATGAATTGTATTAAATTGAGACTTAAAATTATTATGAACATTAAATAATAAAAAAATTATGTGATAATGATTTACCAAATTAAATTTAACAATTTAATATTGTAATATTCCACGTCTTACAAATTATCAATATTTTTTTTTCTTTTAATAATACCGACAAAAACAATTATGACTGTAGAAGTAGCAAGTTGACATTATAATAATTTTATTTTATTCGTTACTCTTAATAGAAGTTAAATTGAATGAATATAAAATGGTAAAACTTATGTTACTTCCTACATCTTGAAATATATGTTGGTACATTTACGAGTATACTAGGTGACCCTACGAGTATTTACACAAGTGATTTACTCTGTGTAATACATAAAGATGAAACTTTTCCTTGTCTATTACATTTAAACACTACATAGAACTCATATTTGTACGAAAAATGGCTTTTATTTATATATATATATATATATATATAGCTTAAACGAAAAATGATTTAGTTTTACAATGATTTTTGTTTCTATTTCTTTTTCTTTTTTATTTCACCATTTTTTCATGTAGTACGAGAAGACATTGTTCAAAAGTCTCGTTTTGCCCCTCTCAGATTACAAATTATTTTTCTATGTACCTACTTTAAAAAAGTTATTTTTCATTATGCTCAATAAGTTTTCCAATAATAAGAAAAAACTACTGTAGACGCGGTAAAAATTGCTGTAAATTAAATGTAGGTACGATACGCGTGTAGTCTTATTTTATTCTGTATATGGATTTTCTTTCGTACGCTTTTAACGTACTAAGTTTGACAAAAATCATTTAAAATCACTATAAGGTAGGAGTTACGTGGATATTTGGTGAAAATTTCATGTGTGAAATTCTAACACTATTATTTTTGGGTTCATGGTTAAATTTAAAAAAATAGATTTTATGGAAATCTCGTATTTAAAAAAATTACCATTTTGATTCTATTTTTAAGTCGTTTTTTCATACTCTTGTTTTATCATACTACTTTTCTACTCTCTTGGAAAAATTATTGTAAATATAGAAAAATAACCTCTTTAAAGTACCAAGTTCTACGTGTTATCTGATATCAATATTGTACTTTTATTAATATTTAATAACAGGCATGAGGTAATGTTATTTATTTTCAGTACTCATTGTTTTGTAGTCTGTAGGATTGACAATTCGGATTGATAATTCAAATTTTTTTGAAAAAATTAAAACACACCAATTATTTATATACTCTTATTATACATTTCATAACTAGGACAGTCACCAGTGGTGATAGATTTTATTAAATTTTTTTATGGGCTATTGGAAACGACAGCTATTTCAAGAATGATATACTCGAAACACATATTCATATTAATTGTGATTATTTAATATTATTAACAATTATTAATTAAATTATTTAATATTAAAACGGATTGAATCCGTAATCCGGATAAGACGGATCGAATCCGAATCCGGATTGAATAATTCTAATCCGGATCACGGATTGGTCAATGAGTTGCTCAGCACTAGTACCAACCAATTGAAATTTCTGATCAATAAAATTGCTGTATACATTTATTGACAGTTATTTCGACCTGAAAAAGAGAGAACTTATATAAAAAAAGAAAAAAAATACATAATTGTAAAACCAATACATTCTTTGTTTCACTCAGAATCTAAAATATTCCAATGAATGCATTATTTTTTGTAAATACCATGTTAAGTAAATTCTCGTGAGACATTCTATATAGAAAAATCACTCCATTAATATGATATAATATATTATAATCGTGAACATAAATCATTCCGTATCATGTATCTGACATATGGTTAATACGTATTTTTCAAATCACGATATTAAAGAGCCTTTAACATGATTTAATATATATCTTTGGAAAAATTAATAATTTAATTCAGATAGTTAATGATAATTTTTAATATAACTATATGTAAATGTGTATGTATTTTAGATTATGAGTGAATCATAGGATTTATCTGTTTTTTGATGATAATTATTTATATTTTTTTTTTATTAATATTTTTTTGTACGTGCTTTTTCAGAAGTAAATGTTGTCTCAATGTTTCGTATAATTATACAATAAATCAGAAATCGTAGATAGATTTTATGGTTCAATTTTCTCTATTCTCAATAAATTTTCTAAGCGTAAAGAAAACTGCCGAAAAATCACGTAAAATTTACCTTAAACCAGTTTTTCACCAAACCGATTTTAATTATTCAATCAAAACTCCAAAAGTAATGTTTATGGAAACTTGAAACTTCCACCATATACCAATGAGTTAATAACACAGTCACATACTTGACAACATTGACAACACTTGACAACACAAAAAAAATTCGACAATTTTTGGGCTGAAAGCAGAACTTTGAATTTATCTCGTTTATCATTTAATTATTTTTAATTCAATTTTTGTTTGATATTAAGTCACGAAAATTTAATATGACATTACTCGTGACAGCGGGGGCTTATACACAACCATACATTTTTCAAAATGTTTTACTACCCAACTAATTTATGTTTATGTACACTTTTGGTCACAATCCATCACTGCCACAGTGATTCGCAACTGTGCAATCGAAAATGGAATACCCCGAATATTACCTGCGTGAGTATACTAGATATTATGTACTACACGATAATACGTTTCGCGTTTGTAAGTATTATCTTTGAGCGTGTAGTAACGCCGTGACATTGTATCACTCATACCTATATATACATGTGCATCAACGCATCGATTTAAATGCGTCACTTAAACTATTTTTACATTAAAATCGACGCCAAATTCCATGTAAGAAATCGAAACTATTATGTTACTTCTCGGCGAATATGTTGCTCGAACATTGTTTACTCTAAAAGGAGTGTATCATTCTTTGAGCACAAGAGTATATTCCCATGGTTTGATTCCGGTAAGGTCCTTATACGTTTTACTACGGTATCATAATATTTATTTTTCCACAAGCGTACGCACGGGTGCAGTGAAATATACGCCATGTTTCGCTACACCTGAAAATAATTTGGACTGCTGAACATTCATTTTATAGACAAAAATTTCATATAAACATTTTCAAAACGTCAATTGTTTTGATAAAAATAAAAATAATTACAAAAATATTTAGTAAAAAATGATGTAGGTATTACCAGCTACTATTAAATTTATATAGTCATGTTAAAAAAAAAATTAAAATTACCTTCATCGTTGTTATTAATTTAAAATATGGCGTTAAATACTAACTAATCGTCATAATTAAAAACAGTTTTGTAAAAATAAAATGGCCAGCAGCAGCCGGTCGAACGACAGAGAAACCTATGGGGTTTTATTTTCGGATTCGAATTTCACCCAGATTGCGTCATCATTCCGCCGCTGCGGTATACGAAAATCAAAGGGTCACGGATCCAAAAGAGGAAGTCAATGGGGTAAATATTACCCGTCTTCGCTGAGCTATATATCAGTGTGGTTACCACCCAGTCTAACAAGACTGAATTAGTATCGGACAATATCCGGAACCACTGTCGTCACGAAAATGTGGGGGGGGAGAGGAGAGAGAAACATTTTTACCGCGAAAAACACACGGTCCGGACGACTCGGCTGCAGAGGCGTGTGCAACACACATAGACCACTGTGCGCACAACCCCGTAGACCAGCGGTTCCCAAACTGTGAGGCGTGCCTCCCTTGGGAGCCGCAAACATTTAGCAGGGGAGGCGCGAAGGATCCATAAAGGATAACATTTAAAAGAACAAGGTAAGTTTAGCCTAAAAATTATCAAATTTTTTTGAATTTTTTTATAGTAAACGACAATCATATATGATGGAAATTTCAAGTTCCTAGCAACATTACTTTTAGAGTAATGACGAAATTACTAACGTCGATTTAATGAGTGTCGTTTACGTCGAATTCAGCAGTTTTTTTTCCATTTAAGACTGTTTTTCCGCTCGCCTGGAAAAACTATTGAGACATGAGCTTGATGAACCCACAAAGTTCCATCAACATCGAATTTCCGATCTATTGCGTTGCTGGATTTATTTATTCTTGGCAGGCGCAATTGATCATTTTTATTTTTAGGGATGCGTGAATCAAAATAGTTTGGGAACCACTGCCGTAGACCATGCTGTCGAATACGAACGACGTAATAACAAATACAAGTCATACATTTCACACGTACACGGCACGGACGTGCACGTATTTATATATAGGTGTATGCGTATCTCTCGACACTACCGCGCAGGTATATACGTCATACGTACGTAGGTGTGTGTTGTATGTGTTGTGCAGCACGCGGCTTGCGTGTGCACCACTGCAAGCGTACATGGCGTGTGCGGCCACGAATACTCTAGTTTTCGCTCGCCAAGGAGGCGCCAAGTTTATTTTATTTTTTATTTTTTTTCATTTTAGCTTTCCTTGAGATACGCCAAAGTTCAAGCATGCGCTTACCTCCTACCCCGCGCCCTCTTCGCGTACGGTGTCGAACCTAGACCGGCGAGGAAAAAAAAAAGTAATTAAAGACTGAGAACATACGATGTTAAATTATTCATGACATGCGTGTGTATATAAACACGCACACACACACACACACACACACACACACACACACACACACACACACACACACACACTGACATAATATCCATATTATGTTATTACAGTTGAACATTGCGCATATAACTCGTTCGAAATCAATAATTATTTATGTTCAATGTTTACACAGCACCAACGATATGATGGCCGGTGTTCCGTAGAAATGTATATAAATTCGACAGAAACTGATTTTTGAATTTATTTATTCAACAAAGCGTTCATTAGAGGACGGTCAAATGGTTTTGATTTTTTATCGGTGAAACGACTGACGTATAACCTCTACGCACAATAGAAATAATGCTCGTATTGAATAATTAAAATTATCAAATCAATAACAAAAACATAAAATAAAATATATATAACGGTTATAACGGAATCGTAACACGCTTTGAAGGTCACCATCATTACCATGGGTCTAAATTAAATAAAAATGTTAAAAATGTTATAACTATACATACACATGAAGTAAATATTAATCAAAAATATCACATAGTACAATATTACGTGTTGATTTTCTCGTCAAACTTCACTCCTTTCAATCAGAATCGGATTCACGAGAACTGTGGAGTCAAAATAGGTTGATAATCAAAGGCTGAAAAAAATTGTGCTCAAAATTAAAAAAATAAAGAAAGGAAATTCTTGTCACAACATATTTTTTAAATAAACTAAAGCAACGGTTATGATTGATGCTCATTCGTATGCACCAAACTATACCGAATGAAAATATATCGTTTTCGAAGCAAAAATAACAAAAAATAATAATAATCATGGTAAATAAATAATTTTAAAAGTATTATTAGATTGTTTAAAGAAGCGAAGATACCTTTTAGGTAATATATTAAGAGCATGTGCTAATGACCCTAAATACATAAATCCTACTTTGCTTTTGAAAGGTTTTCTTACGTCTGTTGTCGAAGGACGCGTTGGGGACGTAACCGAAGTTTTTAACTTCACTACGATATGAGTATATCTACAAAAATATAAATAAATTATCGGAACAACATATTTTAATCCACAGTCACGACAAGGAAAGAGAATTCGTGGACCATTAAACTGTTTTTAAATCGAAATCTTATTAATTACAACTGTTTAATCAACGAAAGAGTCGACCGAAAAAAATATGTTAAAAAAGTAACTTAAACGATAACCATTTTCGATCTGGAATTTCGGAATCACTGTCCTTAGGTTATCCTCTATAACGTTTAACACATGAACATATTGATCGATTTTTCTTTGAGATATTATAAAAGACGAACGCTCAGTATAATTTTAATTAGATACCTAAATTAATATTATTTAAGATAAAAACCATTACAGAACATAAATACTTAAATTATTTATATTAACGATAGTAATTTCTTTTCGTTTTACGTAAATCGGCTATGGCGCAATGTTATTGATATTGCTCTACACCATATGGTCTAGGGAGTCTATCATAAATTATCAAACCTAATTAAAAATGAGTAGATAAGCGATACATATAAGAATAACACGTTTCATTTTAATAGATAATATACACATATTAGATTATGAACAAAAAAATTTTAGATTTATTTAGATTCTATTGAGTATAATTTAATACATCATACATAATACATTATCAGCGAATGATTTAATTAAAACTAAAGAACTCGGCAAATCTAATAAAAATCTAAACGACAAAAATGTCTTTAGAACTTACGTGCTCAATGAAGTATGAACGCATTTAAATGCAAATCATTTAACGCACATTTTAGAAGAAACTCCAGCCTATCATTATAAACCATCAATTAAAAAAATATACATAAATACCCGTATGGAAAAAGTGAGGATAGACTTTTATGACTTACTAACTTACTAACTGCAAGACTTAGTCTATTGGTGAACTACAAAGTCCAAAAACAACACGATATTTCAATTTAACACATATATTTTTATAATAAATAATAAATTTTAAATGTTTTACTTCAAACTTGACGTGACCAACTTTGAAAAACTAAACATTTGGCTGCGATTTTTTTAATGCATTTTTTTTTTTTACTGCCTATTTCCACGAATTTTCAATTAAAAAAAAACAATAAAAACTTAAGTAAAGATTTTTTTAAATCACCTAATTAATAGGTAAAAAAATCTAAGTGTCAATTCATTTAATAACAAATAACCAAAACTTAAAAATGAGGGTACTTAATACTAAATTTTTGTTATGTGTTTGTTTGTGATTGTGTGTGTGTGTGTGCGCGCGCGAGATATTAGTTTTAGGCTGAGTATTAAAAAACTTGTGACTCATCTAGATTCTAGATGTTTTATGAGTGTTTGAATTAGGTTCGTAAATAGGATATTTTAACGGGCGTATATCGATTCCGCCGATATTTTATCGACTCCGCCGGCTACTGTTTATAAAATGTACATACAAATTCCGCCGGCTAAACTATTGAATCCAGAAGAAATAAGCGATTGCTTTACGACAGAATTGATGTCAGTTTCTCCAGAAGATGAAAGGGCAGTAAAGTTCTGAGATTATTTATTTAAGTATTATATTGATGAAGAAGCAAAATTCAATCCACGCATTTGGACATTAAAAGAAACGACATCGGAACGTACTACTAATAGCTGTGACTCTTTCCACTCAAAATTTAATCCACAATTTACAAAAGCTCATCTTTACATTTTTATATTTACCCATGTTTTAAATACAACAATACAAAATGGCGGTTACATACATATAAATGGATTAAATATTGAAAAAAATAGCAAAAATAGTGATTTTAACAAAAAAAAACAATGTATTCAAAATTTATCTAATGATTTGAACCATAATAGAATAATTTCTATGTTTACTTATTTAAAAAATGTCTCCAAATATTACCAAAAGTAGTTAGGTTAGGTAACATTTATAAAATTACTATCTTATTATACAATTTTTTACAATATATTCACATACACATATCAATTTTGAATTATATACTTATTATTTTATAAAATTTAGACATAAATATGACCAAAATTTCGAACATCGTCCGGCGGAATTGATATTTTAATATTATATACAGTAGCTGGCGGAATCAATAGCCGACGGAATCGATATAATCGATATGAATTCTTTGACCAATAATGTCATCTTAGGTCCTATAATCGAAGTGACAAGTGTTTTACAGAACATAAAATATTTAATAATTAAAAAGTTATAAAGTTATACAACTTATAACTTAGCTGCTTTTAGAAATTATCGTATGGTCTGTGTTTACAGAAAATCATAATTTGTTTGTAGGAAAAAACGTATCATCACAATTTAGTATTATATTTACAACGTATGTGCGAATCGGCTGAGAGTAGTGGACAACTATACCTACTGTAATAATTTCAATATCAATCAATTATTAATTTAATTTAAATTTTGAATAAAACAGAAGTTATTAAGTCTAAAAAGCGTGTGAATTCTATGCCCTGCATTACATAATTTAAAGTACTTTATAAAATGCCTATTAATAAAATTTTACTTTTATAGGCTTTATTAATGATTGAATGATACACGTTGTCAGTGGCGTGGCGAAGGACCTAGTTTGAGGCATTTGCCTCAATTTAAGGGATGGTGGGTGTCCGGTGGTCACTGTTTAGTGATCTACGATCATCATTTATCATTCGTTTTCTTTGTATAAAAATTTTTAAGTACCTAATAGTAATTAAATACATGAGTAAACTTACTCATATCGGGAGGTGGTTTAGAAAAATTATTTTGTGCCTCGACAATATTTTAATATCGCCTCGCCACTGCACGTTGACGATAATATTATATGCACAGCGTACGGACAACTACATATTAACGATACAAAAAAGTATCATTGTGTTCTAGCAAAAATAACTTTACCGTAGGTACTAACAAATTATAATGAGACTGAAGTTATTCTGCATGGTTGTATAGGTAGTAATATTATAATGTGGATAGGCAATAAGGATCTAGTTGTGAATATAAATGATATCTTTGAACACATGAATACATTTATACATACCGTAATAAAATTGTGTTTATTATGTTCATTTGCGTTATGTCAAACCAGTAGTAAAGTAGTATAAATAAATTGAATCAATTCAATGTTGCGTCTTTCACTGTAATCGAGTATCAGATTATAATGAAATTGTTTTCAGTTTTCCTGGATTACGTAATAAGTGACTACAGAAATTTCGCTATGGATTTTTCCCAGAAAACAGCACGATTTCATAAAGTGAATATATAAAGTGACTATATAACTATACAAGTCTTTATAGTTTATATAATATAAAGACTCGTATAGTTATTTGTAATAACTTTTTTATTTAATTTCTATCGAGCTCTAAACTATGACAAAAAACCGAAAATATTGTAATGTCACTTTGAGTGTTTTAAAGTTCAATAAAATAATTGAGCCGAATAGTGTTTTATGTTTTATGATAAACCTACTAACTATTAATAAAAATATTTTTTTTTATTTTTTTTTATTATATTTACTTATTATTTTCATTATTTTATAAATGAAACTAATTTTAATGAGTGTGTAGAGAAGTCATTTTTCTCTATTCTATACTTAATAGTTTTTTTCAAGTGGGGAAAACTACAGAAAACCGAGTAAAAAAGTGTAAAATTTACCATAAAAGACACTTTCACTAAATCGATTTTAGTTATTTAGTCATAACTCGGAAATTAATAATGTTGGTATAAGTTGAAAATTTCACCATATATTAATGGCATATTGTTACATACTTAACGCAAGTTTAAAAAAAACATTCATCATTATCAGGCTAAAAATAAAACTTTGAAAATACCTTGTTTTATTAAAATTCTGAAAATGTAATATGGTAATACTCATACACTTAACCAAGGATATTGAAAAAAAATTCAAAAATCGTTGATCAGGACTTTTTTTAAGCGTTTATATGATTTTCACGGAATACATTAGGACAGTGGTCTCAAACATGCGGCCCGCGGGCCAACTGTGGCCCGCGTACCCTTTCTATGTGGCCCGCAATAAAAATACATTTTGAACAAAAATATTTTTTTTAAATGTTTAAAATGTTTAAAATTGTTAATTTTTTTTTTACGCATCATAAATACATAAAATATTATCTAACGTTCATGTTTTATTTTTACTTGTTCAGAAATCTTATTATACTCGATAATTACTTGAATATTTACTTGAATGATTAATAAATACTTGAAATCAAATCTTATCCACAAAAATTCTTGCGCAAATATAGACGGCTTGGTACAAGAGTAAAGATGTCAAGTTTCAAGTGCAGTTCAAAAATAAAAATATCAAATATTCAAGCTATTTTTAAATTTTAATTATAATTGTTTTTTTTAAGTTAATGTTCATCATATTTTTTCAATGATAATTCTGTAGTAATAATAAGTCAAATATAAACAACTGCTTTGTTTATATTTTTATAAATATTTTTGATAATAGTTATTATAATAAAAGTAATTTGCATAATGTATTAAGTCACATTTAGATAAATGGATTTTGTATGTATCTTTGCCTTTATTTTGTCTTTAGTTTTTAGTATATAAGTATAAAAATGACACTTAAAATTTGGCACGTGAATTTTTTATTTTAAAAATATATGGCCCGTAAGTAATTTGAGTTTAAGATCACTGGCAGCTTATATCTCATAGATTATTTTCTCCTAATAGTAGGTAAGTCGACGCCAGCGATATTTTATAATTATTGTGGAACGAAAAAACAACGAAAAGCTCCGCAATCTCGTCTTAGAAACTAGGAGAGTGAATTTATATTTAGGTCAGTATTACTTATAGACTAAAAAACCGTATTGATTACCGTTCGATTCGTTATCTTATAAAAATTACGGCCCGGCTACAACCGCCGTCATTACTCGATATTCTTGCGATTATTCTGTTTTTTAATTTGTCAATGTGTCGACCTCGTCGATCGTTTTCGATTTCGTACTTTGCCGTGAATTGTGAATAATATTGTAATCAAGTCTAAAAAGTACCGAGTGACTAGGAGAAGCTTAAAAAAAAAAAAAAAAAAAAAAAAAAAAGTAGAAGAACAAGAAAAAATAATCAAACCGCCTAAAATAAGTTATTTTTTTTTTTTTTAGGACCGTTTCTCATAGAAATAAAAGTGAAGCATGCCCTTCGAACCCGTTTCTTCCAACTTTGTTAAAGTAAAGTCCCATTGGATTATTTTGCCACGGGCCTTAGAAGTTCTAGTTACGCCACTGATCACTGCACTAGGAGCTAAGAATAATTCTAAGTATAATCGGCTGTTTTAGAATTAAAAGTAACCAATAGATATTCCTTAAAAATTATAATTTAGATTATTTCTGCATAAACAGTGATGGTATAATATAAAATGAATAAATATTTCTTCATAATATAAAAAATACACGTCATTTAGACAGTTTTCCTAGAGTTACGTTTTCAGAAGGAATCACATAAATAATTATCACATAAAAAATGCATAAACTGTTAACTTTCGATTCAGTGTACGTTGAACAGTTTACAGAAGTTATTTTGTTTAACCTAAGTAGTAAGTATTTAAACTTTTACTTTACAAAAGCATTCGTGTTTATATACCTCGCCGCCACTAGGCTGACAATCATTATTCGCGATGAAACGCTTTATAACGAATATAAAATATAAACTATGAAAAAAAAAATCGTGTTAAAATATATTACATGTTAATTTAAGTCTATGAATTTGGTTCGGTTAAGTCAGTCGGCACAGTTTCGTGTGAAATATTCATTCCCTTAACGCAACGTAGGCAGACCCACGACGGGCACGAAAACCACTATTTTTTTTCTTCAACGTCCCATATAGAAAATGCCTACACATTATATTATTTATTTATTTAATGAAATATACGGACACGAGTCCTTTTACATAATTATAAAATGTGGGTAAATGATCATAAACATAGTAGAATATTATCTTATAAAATGAAAATATCAAAGTGAATATAATGAGAAAAAGAAATATAAAGATGAATTTAAGTATACATAAGAAAGAAAACATTATAAATAATCAAAAATATAAGTGTTACCAGCATCCATTAAGATATTAGTTTGGGTATTTAAAATATAATTTTTCTTAGAATATATAGGATAAAATGGTTTATTGTTTCTAGTATTGGTGTAATTGATTCCAAAGCGTATTAAAGATAAGATTTCTGGGCAGTCAATATCACCTAGTATTAATTTGTGAAGAAACTTTGAGAATAAAAATGAACAGCGATCATTTAGTAATGATAGGTTAAGAAAATTTAAAATATTGTTATAAGAACCATGGGCAGGTCTATAGGTTATAGGTTATAATAGGTATAATATATCAAAAATGAGAGTTGACAATTAATGGTCACCTTGGGAAGCACCTAAAAACACATGATATAGAGTAGACACAAAATTAAGGTATTTTACTCTTTGTGTACGACCAGTAAGAAATTGATGGAACCAGCTAAGTAAAGAACATGCTGATACACGAATCATATTTGTTAACAACTCTATACACATACTTCGTGCACCATATTCCGTGAAATGTCGTCAAGTCGAAGTCGGGAGTAGAGTAGGATGATCAACACGTCTTGTTTTTTACAGGATTATTCTTTATTTTAGAGTTGTGTCCTGTTGTCCTGGCAAACGTCCCTCAGGATGCCTTTTATACTGTTTTTTATTCAGTCTTATAAAGTTATAAATATGTTTATATTTTACACTAAATACCCCAAATCATTAGATTTGAAAAGTTATTCGGAAAAAGATGTTAAATTAAAATATGTAGATATGCGATCCGAAAAATTATCATCAATATGAATAAAAAGTTTTTAGAAAGTGAGTATAGGAATAAAATATGTTGAGAACATTACAAAAAGTTTAAATCTATTAAGTAGGTAACTATTATTTTTATTTATTATTTTTTTAATTTTTATGTATTTATTAAAAATGATGTATTAGTTTTGTAACTGTTTTAAAATAATATAAATAACATTAAATACACATTAGGTACTATTTTAGGTATATTATGTTTTTTATTATGATTGAAACTTGTGATAAAAAACTAAGAAAATTATTTTATTCCTGTTTTTTATTTTTTTTAATATGGCCACCCTAGGGCAGAGCCGACAATGCGCTTTCGCATATCGTCTCGTCGTCGCGTTGAACACGTTCTGTATACAGGTAACGGTATAGTGATATCACGCGAATATCACAAGGAGCAGTTTCTCTCGCCTCGTCTCGAAAACGGCCACATTACGACACACCACCGCAGCAGAGCTGTACCGACAACTGTTATTAAATGGGTATATTAGCTCATGTCAGAGGCGGCTTGTTATAAGAATACCAGGAGCAGTTGCTCTTGGTCCAAAAATGGGTGGGTGTGTATGTAATACAAGTAGTTAATCAAAGTTTATGCTTTGTACCTATTACAATTAATCTACAGCAGAATAAGTACTCATATTATATTTATAGTAAGGAAGATAGGTACCTACAACTTACTTCTGATTACCAAACGCATAACGAAGTAAGTAATACGAATAACGAATAATAGGTAATAATAAAGCAATATGGGCGTCTTTTTTTTTAAATATACATACCAACTATTTATGTTTTGTAATTTTGAAGAACCTACAAAAATAATATCCACGAGCTTTATAAATTATGGTAGGCGGGTGGGTGGTTTTATGAAGCTTGCTCCTTGGGTTTCAGAAACTCAAGCCGCCACTGGCTCACGTGCAGTATTATTATTTTTTTTTTGTGAAATCGTCGTACCCGGACCACATCGCAGCGCTCTAATACAATGTTTTACCATTATTAATTACGTTACACATACCTGCTA
Source organism: Therioaphis trifolii (assembly GCA_027580255.1). Classification (NCBI taxonomy): domain Eukaryota; kingdom Metazoa; phylum Arthropoda; class Insecta; order Hemiptera; family Aphididae; genus Therioaphis; species Therioaphis trifolii. Next base: position 50,476,509 of record CM050405.1, on the reverse strand, counting down.
AACGTTCAAATATGTATAATGTGTACCTATACGACTACGACGACCGGTTACCGAGTAACAAGTTCGTTTCTAGTTGAATAGTTGATACGTTACACTCTGCAGACAATCTGAAATCATTATTCGCATATGAAATTATTGTGCACTCAACATTTAGGAGATGGGGTATGGACACATTTATTTTCGCTACAACTTTCCTCGGATGAAAAATGATTAGCCTAAAGTTATTTTTGGTGCTTTCCGTAAGATTTTAATGCATTGCAGTTGAAGATATGTTTTTAAGCAATCAAAATGAATTCGTTACCTACATATCTTCTACATTTGCGATTGAAGCGAATGAAATGGTTTTCATTGCATACCATATTGGTGTATTTTGTTTAGGCACTTAAGTAAAAAACATTGCAATAAAATAGTATTTATCGGCAATATAGTTTACGATGTGATGAACATGAATAGTCTTGAGTTGAAATGTATAAACATTAAAATAAAATTTATTATATATTAATATAGTAAAACTACACCAAAATTAAAAAAAAGATTTAATTTTTTTTATCGCATCACCAATTACCTACTGTTATTATTATTATCATTATTATTATTATTATTATTATTATTATTATTATTATTATTATTATTATTATTATTATTATTATTATTATTATAATTATTATTATTATTATTATTATTATTATTATTATTGTAATTGTTATTATTATTATACAAATAATTGTTAGTTCCAAAATATATTTACATACAGAATACATAACACTTATAACTTAAGCACACTACACGATATGTAATTACTACACATTGATATGACTAATTTCTATATGAGCATAATAACATTAGTTATTATAATGTGTTATATTGTAAGTTTATACGTAAAATTTAAATGATCGCTTGAAAAAAATAATGGGAAAGATCAAAACTCCATATTTAGCATATTCGGATTTCTATAAATATGTATTTTATAATTTTCGTCGTCGCATATAAAATACTATACAAAATATATCGGCATTACTTATAAGTGAGTATAACGATTATAGTAATTCATTACCTACATATAAAACTATAAGTAACATTGAAGTACATTTTGACTTGTGGAATGATATTGAAAAAGCTTGATTTACAAGTAAAATCTCTTTTTCGTAATTCTGTAGGACTCAATTTTAACTTTATATTACTTTAATAACTACTACAATTTGTCATACCTAACTTACTGTGCTCATAACCGAATTAAAATATAGGTATAGTGTTATAATAATTATAAAGTAAATAACACATATTTATCGTATAGTCAGTAGATTATATTATATTGGCGATGAAATTCTTTTATTTTATTAAAAAATAACTGCAGCATAATAACACACTCGAGACTACTCACATATTTTTACAGATAAACTTTTCAATTATAAGTAATTCTAATTTCTGACTACAGAAATATTAAAAAGATACTGTTACGATGCACCTCACTGCAAAAGCAAATTATTACGATCCCGGCCACCGATATTAACTTAACTATGTAGATACTATTACTGCACTCTTCGTCATCTATAGGTATATTAGAGGCGGCCAAACATTTTTTGTGACAAAGATCTCGTAAGACCTTTTTTCCAGGGAGTAAATATGTTTGCAAAAAAAAAGTTTTTTTTATTAATATTATTAATATTATTATTGAATAGGTATTTACTTTAAGTTACCGGCGGAAGGATATCTTTGATAACATCGAGACCTTCTATTATTATTTACAATGTACCGACGACTACCGTATTTTTATGGTCTCACTGTGAACGTAATAAAATTATTTTTCTCTTCATTCATTTATGGCGATAGGCAATACAATTGATCATATAAAATGTAATCTAACATGATCGATTTCATACTCAAAAGTGATCGACCATTTGGCCGTCTCTTATGTAGGTATACCTAGTGTATCAGGTGACTTGTATAGCGAATATAGGCATTCAAATTATCATCACTTGATAGTTAATAGTTAATTCATTATTCAATGGCATATTATACCGTATAGGTACGAGTACTAAGGAAAGGTATACCTACAATATACCAACTTAAGGACATATTGACACACATATAAATTTTAAATAATATAATTATAGCTTCGTTTATTTATTTAACTTTGCTGAAGTTAAATACATAATAATAAATTATGGAAATCGAAATTGAGCAACACCTCTTTGTCAAAATAACAAATAGATATATCTCTTAATAGGTAATATCTCTTCATAAAACATAATTTTTTATAAAACAAAAGCAATCGACATGCCTTAATTTTGAAAAGGCCAACTAAACACATATGATTTTGTAATTATTTTGAAAAAAAAATAACAAATACCATCATTAGCGTGTGAATTATGTTGTATCACTGGCCATGAAAATGACACTATTATTATGCGTTCATATGCATATTATGCATCGTTAAACATGCCGTAATACGAGTACGGACTCCGATGAGAGTTATACCACACTTCACATACAAACATTCGTACGCATTCACACACAATAATATTATCGTACACACTCTACAAACGTATACACACTCTCTTACAGAGTACACGTTCGTATACTCACACACACATTCTTACACATACGTACACATACGTACGTACACATACACACACACGCGTGCACTCTTATAGAGGATACGTTCGTATACACACACACACACACACACATTCGTACACATTGTACGCGAGCGATGTCGTCATGGATGTGGTGAACCGTCGTCGTCGGCGACGCTCGGCCGTACTCGGCTGCGGCGGCGGCGGCATGAGACCCGGTTGTCCGACTACCTGTTGTTCGCCTCTTCCACCCGCTCACCGACACAGCCGGCCGTTCGTCGGCCAAACGTTGCGTGTCCGTACATGCGCGCGCACACACACACGCACCGACAACCAGTCTTTTACACACACACGCACACACACTGACACAGCGGTTTTGCCGGAGTTTGATCCCCGCACGGCGTTAAGGCCCAGATAACGGGTGGACGATAAAAGTATTAAAATTTACGACGGCCGCACAACAATAATAATATCGTTTTACAGCACGGGATTTTATCATCACATTGTATAATAATATTAATATTAATTACATCGAAAATAATAGCCGAACGCGCGCCCGCACACACCGACTCTGCTGTCGTGGCCGTTCGACTCGGCTCGTTATCTAAATCGTTTCTGAATAACCCGCGGTTTTTTTTCTCTTTTTTTTTTTTTTTTTTATCGCGTTCACCTTCTACGAACGCGTGCGCCCGTCCGGTACGTCCGTCCGTCAGCCATAACCTTAATTTCGCCCGTCTATCGTACCGGTTTCATTTTCGACACGTTCGCCGCGCGCACCGGTCTACACTCGTCGACGTACCGACTCCGACGCCGCCGCCGCCGCCGATATCCACGTGATCGTGACCGACACACGCTTCAATAACAATTATTACTGCTTAATTATTGTTTAATATCGTCGCAAAACCAACGACAATAAACCATGGCAAGCTATCACAAGATGGAAGCATCGTCCGTGCAGGCGCTCAAGGATTTGGCCAACAAGCTGAGAGTTAACTCGATCGTGGCCACCAACGCTTCGAAATCTGGGTGAGAACAACAACGCACAGTTCGGGGTCTTTTTTTCCTATTTTTTTTTTTTTTTCTATCATTCTCCTAGCCGTGGACTTATCACTTGTACGGCCGCGGCCCGGCGTTTCGTCTTGCGAGTTAATTTTCTTGTTATTATCATTATTATTATTACTATTACTATTATTATTATTATTATTATTATCGCCGTCTAATGTTGCGTCGATCTCTCCTGACTCGCCGTCATTCGGTATTTTTCTATAGAAACTCATATATGCTTCACGGGCGCACTTCCCTTTCACTTTTCTTATCCACCGCCGCCGGCGTTATAATATTAATCTCGTTCTCTCCGTCGACGCGTTCGGCTCGTCCTAATGACCGGCCGTCGCCGGTGAAGGTTTTTATTAAACGGCCTTCGACCTCTCGATCTTTTTGTGTTTTTTTTTTTTTGCTATTTTTCGTATTCTTTTATGATCCACGATTTGTTTCGTATTCGGGTACGCCTTTTACGCAGACGCCTAACAAGAAAAAAAATCACATCTCCAAGTCAATCGTTTTGAATCCCTCACGGTCACAAGTTTTCACTACGTTAGGTTGAAAACCTCGAGAACTCGATAATATAATATTTTATTGATATTTTTTTTTAATCTATATACTCTTAGATTATAGATTACGTTAGGGGGTTACTGAAGAACCTTAATGGAAATCACTAGTTATAAAAAGAAAAAAAAAAAGCCGTGTGAGATAAAATGTTTATTCAAGACTCCTGGCTGTTGATTTTTTTTACAAAAATTTGAATTTAAGTTGTGAACTTTGTAGGTACCTATGTAGATATCTACTGAATAGTCTCGACATTTCTGTAAGATTACTAATGATAGCAAAATTACAAATCTAGGTACCTAAGTTTATATCTAATGCATGGGTTCATTTAGCGTCATTGAAAATGAATGTATATCATCGGTTAGCGAGTTAGTTAGGTATATCTACAAAATCTAAGTTTTAAGTCAACATGAAAATGTATGATGTATTTCTCACGTTCAATTAATTTTGGTAATAGTTATATCATTTTAAATTTTATAAATATAGGTACCTGTTTCATTTATAATTATATTAGTGTCTTACATAAGTATAGGTAAATTAGGTGTGTCTCTGGTGTAAAATGTTTGAAACATTTTCTTATGAAATAGTTATATAAATGTTTGGATATCTGAAATTTAAAAAAATACATATTTATGAGATAATTGGTGTTTTTAAAGGTAATAAATTAATAGTAGTTTTTTAAGAAATCAATATTAGTTGACAGGGAGTCAAAATAAACTGTATAGTATCTAGTTATCACATTAAACTCACAATCTTTTTGATCAAGTACCATTAGTATCTATTTCTTAATGTTTTACTTATGTGTTTTTCTGAACTATCATTGATTTCATTATTCATGCCACCGCCTACTTTTATCTTTGTAAATAGTTTTAAAGGTTTCGTTTTTTTATTACATAAAAAGATATAGGCAATTCAACTTATTTTTCATAAATATTTGGTAGGTAGTTAATAGTTAGTATTATTCAAGGCCAAGTACCTATACAACTGTTTATAAAAAAAAAATTACAATATAGGTACTCTTGTATCAAACATAATATAAGTATGTAGATAATATGCCGTATTAAGTATGTTTACTGTACATAATATAGATACATCCTACAAGACAAATTGTACTGTTTCACCTATATAATTCCAAACCTATTAGGTATAAGCATTTATAATTTGCATAGTACATAATAACTGTAGGTGTCTATCTTATAAATAATTTTAACGCACAAATAAATTATAAAAAAAAGTTGTCATTAGTTAAATCGTGTCTACTTGATAGGTATTAACCTATCCAGTTACAGTTGGGTTTACTTGGAACACTAATGTTACGACAAATTAAACATGTAAAAACCATTATGAATATTTTACTATCTACAATTTACTTATTCAAAAATATTATGTTTACTTAGGTAGGTACACTTTACATTCTTGAAAGATACATTTTAAAATCTTCACTAAAATATTTTAAATACATACCATTGAAAATAATATTATTGATATATTTTCAATATTTATTGTTAAAAATACTTGTATGTGTTCATTCATTACTCTTTTTAAATTAAAAAACTTTTTTTTTTTTGGTTAAGTTTATGAGAAATAATTTTATTGTTTTTTAATGTTCACAGTCATCCAACATCATGTGCTTCAATGGCAGAAATTATGTCAGTATTATTCTTCCATACAATGCGTTACAAAGTTTCCAGCCCGAAAGACGCATCCAATGATAGATTCATATTGTCTAAGGGACATGCCGCTCCAATTTTGTATGCAGGTAATTAAATATTTTCCAAATAAAACAAATGATTTAATCTGTTTAAAAATACTATCCAATATCGTTAACCTCTGTACATTTCATAATATTAATTTATTTTTTTCAGCTTGGGCTGAGGCTGGTCTGTTTCCAGTTTCCGAATTGAACAACTTAAGAAAAATTGACAGCGATTTGGAAGGACATCCTACTCCTCGTTTGAATTTTATTGATGTCGGTACTGGTTCTCTTGGTCAAGGACTTTCTGTCGCTTGTGGAATGGCCTATGTTGGCAAATACTTTGATAAATCATCTTACAGGTGATATATTTTATGCTCTCTAGATTAAACACTCTAAAAAATCAGTTGATTTCTCTAGAAAATTTATTCCAATAATAATCATGTACAATGAACCTCAACGTAATATCTAAAATGTATATCTGTTATTTCCAATAGAACTTTCTGTTTGCTGGGTGATGGTGAAAGTGCAGAAGGATCAGTTTGGGAAGCTTTGAACTTTGCATCATTCTATAATTTAGACAACTTGGTTGTTATATTTGACATCAACCGCTTGGGTCAATCTGGACCTACCCCTTTGCAACATGATATGGAAGTCTATAGACAGAGATTGACATCTTTTGGACTTAACGCTATTGTTGTTGATGGACATGACATTGAAGAGTTAACCAAAGTAATAATTGCTATATGTTACATATATAATTACTGCACTGAAGGAATATTTGCACCATTGTAACTTTTTTCATGTTTATTTCAATTTTTATTCAGGCTTTCCATGAAGCTGCTATTACAAAAGGAAAACCTACAGCTATTTTGGCCAAAACGTTCAAAGGAAAAGGTTTTGTAAACATTGAAGATCTTGAAAAATGGCATGGTACTCCTCTGAATGAAAAAGCTGTTAATGTTTTAGAAGTAAACATTATTCATAAAATTATCTATCATTTTAGTATATTAAGTTAAACGTACGGTTTTACCATCAATTTGTTAGCATGACAATCATGCAATCATTTTTATCTACTATACAATTAATATATGGAAATCACATCAAAACAAGTAACTTACAAGAACCTTTGGAAAAATGCATTGATATAAACATAATTATTTTTGAATAATTTCAATATTACTTAAGAAGTCAAATATATGTATCTTATCACTTAAGTATTTCCCGATGGTTGTCACTTGAAATAGCTTGATAATTGTCTATTACATTACTGTTTAAACATATTTTTATGCTGCATAAATAATAAATTCTACATCTGAGTTCCTAAGAAAAGAATTATCCAAACTATATATATTAAAAAAAAAAAAAAAAAAAAAATGTTTTTTGACGCATAATGAACATTCTAGTCAGCACAATACATGCAGTACAAAACTATGTTTTTACGACCAATTTGTGTAGTTGTTTATAATAACATAGTCATAATAATAATTATAAATAATGAAAAAAAATTAAAATAAATGTATTAATAAATACATTTTTGTTTACAGGAAATTAATGGTCAAATCAGGAACAAAAAATTGCCCATAAATATTCCAAAACCAATTGCTGATGCACCTGTTATAAATATTAAAAACATTCGTTTGTCATCTCCACCAAACTATAAGCTGGGTGAAAAGATTGCTACACGTTTAGCGTATGGTACAGCTTTAGCTAAAATCGCTGAAAACAACAACCGAGTAATTGCTTTAGATGGTGACACCAAGAACTCCACCTTTTCTGACAAAATTAAAGTGGTATGTGTTTTGAAATAAATGCCTTTGTTAAAGTCATTTTTACCAAACTTTGTTAATGTGTTCAATGTTAATATTTAGAAATACCCAGAGAGGCATATTGAATGCTTCATTGCTGAACAAAACATGGTAGGCATTGCCATTGGAACAGCATGCAGAGATCGAACAGTTGCGTTTGTATCTACGTTTGCAACTTTCTTCACCAGAACCTTTGACCAAGTATGTTCTATAACCATATTTATTTTTATTTTAATGACACAAATTGTAATGCAGCTTCAATTTGATTAAATTCAGATTCGCATGGGAGCCATTTCTCAAACTAATGTCAACTTCGTTGGCTCACATTGTGGAATCAGTATTGGTGAAGATGGACCAAGTCAAATGGGTCTTGAAGACATTGCCATGTTCAGAAGTGTTCCAGGTATATTATTAAAAGTGCTTTTCTGACATGCTGCGTTTCATTAGTTAAAGTATTTTAATGAATTTACTTACTTAAATATGTTTGTCTTTATTTATGTTTTATTTTAATGAGTAGAGCCCAATATAGAATACAATTAATAATTTTTTGTTAAGCAAATAAATGTACAACACTGAGTAAAAAGCAATGATAATTTCACCGAAACAATAAATCAAAAACTTATTATACTCAATAACAATAGTTTTCCCAATATTAAATTGTTCTGAAACTCTCTTAAATAAAATCCAATATTTTGTTTGAAATATTACCCTCCATAGAGTTCCAAATACAATAACAAATTAAAAAAAAAATAACAGCATTAGTTCAACCATTTAAATTCTCCCAACAATGCACAATTCTACCTATTAAGTAGACTATCTTTAATGTGTTAACTCAAACGTGGACGCCCACACAACCTTTTAATTTAAAATAAAAATAAAATCTATCAGTCTATTTTTGAGATCTGTAAACTTGTTTTAAGCATGGCTGATTATCTTTTTATTTTACTTATTACCATACAATTACTGTAAATAGTACCTCAACATTTTTACAGTAATAATTGGTCCACCAACTAAAATGGTTGAAGGTTTAATGTAGACGATCAGTAACAAAGTTGAAGGAAATATTTGAAAAAGAGTAATTGTAAAAAACATTAGAGAATTCAATAATTTTACACCTGCTAGACAAGATACTCACATAACTCTGTAAAAATAATGGTGGAATTAAATAACAAAACTCATATTCTACTATTCTAGTCCTCTGCAAATAATAACATTTTAGAACTAGATGGGAAATATTGACCATATACAAAAGAAAATGAATGTAAACTAATAATTCCTTAATTAAGCTAAATATCAAAAATGTATAATTCTTGATGTTATATCACTTCATGTTGTTCATGCATTAAACAACTCCTATAAATAGCCAACTTAACAACATACTATTTGTTTCTTTTAAGGTGCAACCATATTTTACCCAGCTGATGCAGTGAGCACCGAACGTTCTATTGAAATTTCAGCCAACACTAAAGGAATTTGTTTCATTCGTACATCTAGACCACCAACAGCTGTTATTTACAAGAATGATGAAGTCTTTGAAGTGAGTATACATATAACTGTTTTTAAATTGATCAACTGTTAATGGATGAATCTATTTAAACGACACATATATTCATTAGATTGGAAAAGCTAAAGTCGTCAAGAGTTCTCCTTCCGACAAAGTCTTGGTCATCGGTGCTGGTGTAACACTGTACGAAGCTTTGAGCGCTGCCGAAGAATTGGAAAAATCTGGCGTTAGCATCCGTGTTCTTGATCCTTTTACCATTAAACCGCTTGATGTTAATGCAATCATTAAAAATGCTAAAGAATGCGGTGGTAAGATAATCACTGTTGAAGATCATTACCCAGAAGGTGTGTACATCGATGAATCTTGGTTGTCTGATTAATTTCAGGGATATTATTAATACCTTTATTTAACATTGTGTTGCAGGTGGTATAGGTGAAGCTGTTTTGTCTGCTGTTGCTGAAGAAAGTAATATTATTGTCAAAAAATTAGCTGTTACTGACATCCCTCGTTCTGGCCCATCAAATGTATTGTTGGACTTGTTCGGAATCAGTGCCAAGAACATTGTTGCAGCTGTCAAGAAATTTGTTAATTGATTCAATTGATTGCATGTTTTGCAATTTATTTTATATTGGCTAATTGAGTACATAATTGTTTTTTTTTTTATTTTATTTAGATTTTTAGATTTATTTTTATTTCATACAAAAATGTCAGCATTCTATTTAACAAGTACAAACCAGTGAATTTTCATATTTAACAACTTAATTTTTATAAGTGTATTTATTTAAAATCAAAATGTTCAGTTTTTTTTTACAAACATTTTATTTACAATATTATATTTATAAATAATCCTTATAAGATAATAAAATATATCTAAAATGAAGGAACTACAAACAATTTTATTTTGTATCTATTTACTGAAGTAATGAAATAAGTGATGTAATGAACAGTTTGATTTTCGAACTGAATTGAACTGTGGGTGTTCGGTTCATTACAAAAATCAAACTTAGAACTTTAGAAATGTTTGGTTCGACCTTAAAAATCTGGATTTGTAACATCACTAAATAAAGTATATTGGGTACTTTCAGATTTTGTATAATTTTGTAGTGATATTAAAAAAAAAAAAACATTTTTGTCCAAAAACAGTGGTTGAAAGTTGAATTACTTGTTGATTAATCAGACAACAGACACTTAAAGCAGATATTGCTGAATTTGTTTAAACATCAACTATAAAATAACTGATGTATTGAGCCAATAGTGTACTGCATGGTTACATTTTCTGCAGTACCTAATTGTATCTGTTTTGTTTTGCTTTTAGAGAATACTTATAAAAAATTTTGTTTTTTTCAAAATAAAATTTCAAGAAAATATTTTTATTCTATTTACAAGTTAAATGGCATGTTTTAAAAAATATTTAATCAATAACTTCAATGGCAAAAAAAAAAAAAACTTCAATGGCTATCTTAGACGGGAAACCTACATGTATATATTTTAGTGTAGATCTGTGGTATTAATGTCATATATTTTGTACATGCACTGTTTCACTATATTATAATATATTACATGATGTAAATTTGCTCAATATACATTATGACTTTCAATCAACAGTACTATGTTTATCCTGAGAAATGTAAGTTGACCCAAAGGAATCTGTATAGCATTACCATAGAAAGGGTTTGGCATGAGACTGAATTATAAATTATAAGTTATATTACATCAAGTATTCTGGTTTTTTAATGAAACAATAATTATCAAATATATTATAATATCACACCAATTGATTTAGCAATTACTAAAGTACAATTTTCATTTATACATTTTCAAATCATACAGTAATATATGTATTATAATATAAATATATATATTACTTATTAATAAATATATTACATAGTTTTATGGAACATTTCAGAATATTTTCTTGAGGTAGTTAGATTATTAATGCATTTCGAAAGACAATGAATTGGTAATTCTGGGCATATAAATCCAAATTACGGTATTAAGAAACACCATTAATTTCGCACTATTAATATGTAAAAACAATTAATATTAATTTATTATAATGAAAAAAATCTAAATGGCGGGTATACGCCAGGGGGAAAAGGGGAGGTGGTCTCGCCAGTCTGATTTTTTAAAATTTATTCCTCGGCTCTCTATAGAAATTTTCTTTATGGATCCTTTTGTACACTCATAGCTCTGAACATTTTACGCATTTTCAAAATTTTCTGCCTCGCCGTTTTCCTTTTTCGAACCGATGAAAATCGGAAAAAAATGTCAATAAGATTTGTTAGGTTATATTTTGTGAAACAGAATTATAATATCGTCCTCCGTGGCACCTCTTTGATATAACCCCGTGACGTTTCTCACTATATGACGTCACAAATCGGTCTATTAAGCATATCTCCCATGAAATGGTACGTATTTTTCACAAACGAATAAAATAATTTCCATAGTAGGTATCACCACAGAATAGAATAATGATATCACAGAACAATATAAACTTACTCGTCGTCGCGAGCGATTCATTTGTAAAATATGGTTTTGTTTGTAGGTACCCAGTTTTTTTTTATTCATAATGGTTTTAAAAATCAAAATATTTATATGGTTTGTTCATTTCTAATTGATACAATAAAATCAAAAGATTAGTACTTTCTAATCTTATTTTATTCTTTATGATGCATTCATTTTTCTGTCTTTTTTGTTACAATAAATAGGCATGTGTCTGTAATACTGGCCAATCCTTCGACGCTCAAGTTAAGAAAGATTTGTCAACATCATTGACCTTTATTATTTCAATTTCTTCACTCATTTGGTAAATTTTTCACTTCTTTTATTTTTTCTATTATAGGCAGATGTGTGTTCATTTCATGATTTCATTATTCGTGGTTGATAAATATGTGTAAACCACAATTTTATTTAATATAAAATTATTAAAATATTAAAGGTGAAATACAATGCAAATATGTTGCTATATTATTTTAATTTTTGTTTTATTTAATGCACTTTAAATTGTAAGAAAACGGTCAGTTTAGCATAAATATTACATTAATATGTTTTTTTAACTGGTATTCAACAATACTTTTCAACACACGCAGATATATAAATTACGTTATTTCATGCCTGTTCTTATATTCTTTATTTTGTACAAAGACATTATGTTTTTACCTTTCATTTCAATTAGTTAATAAAACTTCACTGACAAATGTTTTTTTAATTTAAATTTTATCTCTTAATGTACATGTAATATAATTATTAATTTATTGTTGTCTGTTAAATAAATAATTATTAATGTTAAGAATTTTATAAGACCGTCTGTAACTAAACATGATGATTTCATACGATTCTGATAAAACTTGATGATTTGAAATTGTACTTTTATTTTATACTAAAAACAATTTGGTCATCTGTGAGTTGATTGAAAATATACCTATAAATATGTAAAGAGAAGCTTTTAAGGTAATATTGGTCATCAATAGGTCTCCGCTCTAATTTTTTTCTTTTTTTTTTTGTTGTTATACAACAAATTACACTTATTTCAAGCAGTTCAAGTAGTTAAATTATGCTCTCAGGTTTAATAGTAAGCATCAAGTATGCTTTATTTTTTACCTCTATGACCACCGTTTTTCAATGCGCATTTTTTAGCTATTGGGCTCATTTCCTTATGAAAAAGTAATATATGTTAGATAGGTACCTGAATTTAAAAAAATTAAATTTTTTAAATATAAGATGGTTTTAGTAAAGGTAATAAATAAATAGTAGTTTTTTAAGAAATCATTTAGTTGACTGGTAGTCAGTAAAAACTATAATGCATTATTATGTTTTCTATGCTATAATGTGTCTAGTTATCACATCAAACTCCACCATTTTTTTAAATGAGTAATGTTAGTATCTATATCTTTATGTTTTACTTGGGTGTTTGTCTAAATTATCATTGATTTCATTATACATACCACCTAATTTTATCTTTGTAAATAGTTTTAAAGGTTTAGTTTTTTTATTACTTAAAAAATATATAAGCAGGTAAACTTAATTTTTATAAATATTAGGGAGGTAATTGATGGTTAGTATTCAAGGTCAAGCACCTAAACAACTATTTATCAAAAAAAAAAAAAAAAACAATAATGCAATATAGGTACTCTTGTAGGTATAAATTATAATGTAAGTATGTAGATAATAAGTAAATAAGTACCTATTATGTTCTCTGTACATAATATAGATACATCATACAATGAAAATTGTACTGTTTCATTGTGTTAAAACAGCTATCATTCAGAATCCGACTATTTTTTATGTAGGTAGTGTTGAATGCACTGATTGACATGGTTAAGTGGGCTTCGATCATATAATCAGCTGTATATAGTGGCTCAGTTCAATACTTTTTACTCGAAAGTTACAGACGAATCAAAAAGAGCCAAATGGAATTTAATAAGTGAGTTCATACATGTTCACATTTTATCCATTTTGGGGTAATGCTTATCAAACTCGTATTAAAAAATTAACAACAACATTAAATTGTCTTGTAAAATATATCTTCAATAAGCCAAGACTCTTTCCAACAACTGTATTATATAATGAATGTAAAATCTTAAATATAAAGTCTCTCCATATAATAAATGTTTCTGCGATTGTTTTTAAATATATTAACACAATTAGTACTCCTACACATAAATATAACACACGATTTGTTAAAGATATTAATTTATCCCTGCCTAAATTAAGAACTACTTTTTGTCAGTCAGGACCATATTTTGTGTCTATTAATTTTTGTCTTAAATATGAAATTTGCATTCATGAATTTAATAATTTTATACAATTAAAAAGAAAACTTATATCTTTAGGTTTAAATACCTTAGATTGATTTGAATTGCTTATAGTTTATATTATTTTATTAGTATTTACTAATTTGTATTTTTATTACTTTTAGTATTTTAAAAGTGTTATTTCACTATTACTTTCTTATTTCTTATGTAATGTTCTTGATATGTTTATTAAGCTATTGCATAGCTTTTATCGTAGGTCTGGTGTAGTGAGTAGTGACTGAAAAAAAATTTTTTGTAACGAAAAAGTGTGACCACTACCTGTGGAATCCTGTAATCCCCCTCTCTGTCTACCGCGCGGCAAACCGTATTGTCATACCAACAAAACAAACTCATTTGATGAGAGAAAAAAACTTATGTTTCATATTTTAGTTATCATAGGCCTATAGTTTCTATGATACAAATTCCTGAATAACTAGAATAAATAAAAAATTTAAAATTATATCAACTTCTTATTTATTTAATATGCAATAGCTTTATCGCGGCAGTCCCTGAATGCCACTTGTCTTTTATTATTGTAATTGCATGAACTCTCACCTCCAGCACAGCCTTTGGCTTTGGGGGTGATCCAACAAAAATTTGTCAATTAGTAATTTAACTTGTATATATTGTTGTTGGAGAATTAATAAATATTATTATTATTATTATTATTATTATTATATAAAAATATACTGTTTTAAAAAAATTAATTAATTCGTTAAATAAACTATTCTCTACTCACAAATTGCTTAAAACATATAGATACCTATTTACTGTTTATTATTATTTACCTATTCATATTTTTTCATCATTATAAAATTATTTATGTTATTACAATAAACTGTTTATGACACAAATTTAGTACACCAATAATTACATAAAAACAAAATTAAATATAATTTTATGCTCAATATTTAAGTATTATGTTTACTAAAATATTTTATAATTTATGAAGTGGTAATGTTCTATAAGAAATTATTTGTGATTATAGGTTCTAATGTACAAACTGAAAATTATAGCTCAATGGAAGAATAATGTTCAAGATATAATTTGTAAAAATTTTTCAGTTACCTAACTTATCTTTCAACATAAATGTAAGTATTTAATTGATTTATATGTTTTTATATTATAGTATTATTATGTGGTTTAATTGTTTTTAAAAATTAATAATGCTTGGTTGTTTTTTCTTTTGTTTAGGTTCACTGTTGCAAATGTTCATTTATATGTACCATTCGACTTTGCAGTGATTCTTTGGTCGATCTATGAAGTATTTGTTGAAAACTAATGATTTGACGCCGTTCATAGTTTACAAATTAAATTAAAACATACCCTATCGATGATGCAAAGTACGACACACAAGAACAAACATTTTTTTTAAAGAGCTTTTAAATGATATCAGAAAGGATATTTACAAAGTCAATGAAGATAAATGTATTTAACTTAACAGAAACATTTAAATAATGTAAATAGAAAAGTATGCAATCCTTTTTCAGCAACTGAACTGTTAGAAATGGAACAGAGCGTGAAGGACACATTACAACTGTACAAGATATAACTGATCTAGATATTAATGTTTATCTTTGTAAGGGAGTAGTAGTTTTATCTGAATATTTATGTACTTCAGAAGAAATGTTGGATTATGCGAGTCCTAGAAAAAGATTGCGTGTGACTATTATACGTTAGAACCACTAGTCCACTACAAACAAATTATACTATTCATCAGATGATAATGAATAGCCGCTAGACTAAGATACTAAGAGTGGTGTATTGTCAAAGAACTTTGTGATCTTAATTTTCAAGTGGTAAAATATTGGCTTTGAAATCTAGACTTTGATAGATATCATGCAATTTTTTTATCTCTCTGACACAATAAACTGGCAAAATCTACATTGATCAGAATAATCTTTTTTGTATAGACTGAAAACTGACATAGGCCATGTGATTACATGTTGCATGAGAACTTGCTGAATAACTAGCTGTCCAGAATTACAAACAATCCAATATACTCTAAGTCTTCAGAAAATTAAATGGATTATTAACTTAAACCTAAGTTCATTAATTAAAATATCAATTTTGTATCATTTTATAATTTTCTTTTTTTTTTTTAGTTGAAGATTAATGTTCGGTCACTCAGGCCATTGAGATTTACAATATTTTATCATATGTTTCCTTCTACCTTTATAAGTTATGTTAAATTGTCTTTAAATAACTTTTTAATTATTTGTAAAAAAAAAGCAATTGTTTTAATGTATTTATTATTAATTATACTTTTTTTTTTATTATAAATCTCTATGTATTGTCTGTAATATAAATGGTATTAATTGGTATAAATTTCTAGAGTTTCATGAATACAACACTTATAGGAAGTCAACATTTGTATTTTCTAATAACTGCCACAATTTTATGTTACGTTCAAATAAATTACTAATATATTCCCAAAATAAAAAAAAATTACTTTTATTCTCTCAGCTATAAAAAAATAAAAATAAATTGTTGGTATAGTAGGTACCTTAAAGTAAAATGTGTAAAATGCATTTATTTTCATCTCTGAAATATCATTGCAAAAGTATACTTAATAAACTAACAATGACATAAAATGATTAGAGGTAAATCAAATATCACTCATTTGGTAGGATATTAAAAATACTTTTTTACAAGTTCCATCATAGAATAAATACACTAAAATAATTGTGATTATATTCCCTCAGGTAATATTATATGTTAAAATACTGAAAATCATGATATGCAAAAATCAAGACTTTCCAATTCAATATTACAATTGTCCAGTAATACAATTGTATTATTTAACATATTTTAGTTAAAGCAACAAATTATTAAATATTTAATGGCTTATTTCAATTACTACTGCACTTTACCATGTATGACTTAGTGCAGTATACTTAATGATGATATTTAAAAAAGTAATTTTTCGCTTTAAATTTGATAATCCTATTTACTAACTTAAAGTTTTAGTGCATTTAGGTGTTCCAAAGATTTAATTGGATATTAAATAGTATGAACGTTAGTAAATATTTGCACGATAGTTCTGCGGCTGCATCTATCACTTATTTAAAACTCAATACACCCATTGATGTTATCAATATTAATTATTATGCGGTCTACCATTTCATTATGCTTTAAAAGTAACAGTTTACCTAATATTTGTTCAATGCAAAAGTGCAATACAAGCATTGGTGACTACTGACTACTATCTAAAAAAACATGCAAATAGGTAAGACAAACTTAATCAAATGTCACAAATTATGCAACAAAATTTCAAAAATCATTGGACGAGATTCTTTTTACAAGCGTTTAAATAAATCATCATAAGATTTTTATGGAATTGACCAATTTCTTTATGTTTATTTCTAATAAAATTTCAAACGTTTGATGAAAATGTGATATGACCTTCCCTTATACATTTCACAACGATACTGAAAAAATTTCCATAACCCTAGCCGAAGCCTGTGCAATAAACACTAAACAACGACAATTAATTATAATCAGTAATATTGTCTCGTCGTCCGGTGAAAAAGTCCTCCGAGCGTTAAAACTACAGTGCCATTTACCGGCGGACAAACGGACGTCGTGGGAAGAGCGAGGACCGCGCCCGCAGCGGTCACGGTCCGAACCACGGTCCCTGGCCGCGGCGACGGCGGCCGATGGTTCGCGCAAACGACGCACGATGGCTCTGCGGCTGCGTGGCCGTTGTGACGGGACGGCCGCGTGCCCCGGCGACACGGCCCCGCGGGTCCGGCAAGCTTTTTCGGCGTCACGTCGCGCGACGCCGGCACGAAACGAGCCGCGCGCGGTCCCCGGAGCCGCGGCACGGTCCGTCCCGTCGGGTCCTGCAGAAGTCCGGAGGGCGCGTGCCGCCCATCGCGCCATACGGGTCGGCCGGGGCGCACATCGCATATGATCCGGCCGACGACAGCCTAGAGATTACGATCATACTTCACAGGATCATTTCTGTAGTATGCTTCGTCCCCTCCAGGTGCAAACCTGGAGTCGTCATCAACCACGATGATGAAATCCGTCCACCTACCAAAGCGTGAGACATGCTGGTGGTCAGTCGTTCGCGGCTTCGACCATTGCAGCGACGATGATCGCATCCGACTTCGGTCGGTAGCCCGGTAGGTGGACCAACTGAGTGGTTCACTTTTTATTAAAAAATAACTCTTCTCTGAGCAGAGTCTATCTTAGGCCCCTTTCACAGGACTCCACCATGGTGGCGCGGCCATGGTAGCGCCACCAAAAAAGTATAGCCACCATAGATTAGTCACCAAACACGCCACCAGCCACCAGGCGCATATATTATTTTATAATTATATTTTACAATGTACAACATTTAAACAATCTAACTAAACCAATATTTAGTTCCAAAATGGAAGTTGAAGAATTGACATGTGTTGCTTATTTGTACAGCCATAGTAGACGTGCAAAGAAAAAAAACAGGAAATTTTGGTTAGATACTGAATATGAATACCAACTCTTCTTTTTTAAAATACGATTTGCATACTCTTCACTTGCAGAATTCCAAATGGCAGGACGATTTTCTACTTCAAATATAAATTTTTCTGTATCGAAATTTCGGCTGTCCATTTTGTTAAACACAGTGCAGATACGTCTGGTCGCGTGACTGGTGGCCGATCAACTGAGAAGAACGCGCGTTTTTCATAAGAAACCATACAAATATTTTGGTGGCGCCACTTTATGTGATAGCGCGTCCAGCTATTTTGGTCGCGACCGTTGCGACTGGTGGTGCCACCAATTTGGCCGCGCCACCACGTGTGAAAACCGTTATCTAGTTCTGTGTTTCTTTTGGCCGCGCCACCGTGGTGGCGTCGTGTGAAAGAGGCCTTACCGTTGTAGTATTATGCAATAATAATTATAATTTAGTTTATAAGAACTATAAGACACAACAAATTTTGAAATAGATGAAAATAGTATTTAAGAAAACAATTGTGAAATAGACAATAGTAAACACTGCAAATTAGCATGTAAGCGTTATTTTATATTTATACACGCAAGCAAAAATATTTTTTAATAAGGTTAAGTTAATTTATAAAAAGAGAGGAGACCGGAAAAGCTGAAGTAATCGGCGTATATGACAAAGCTTTGTAGGAGCTTGAGTAGTGACCGTGTGACTCGGTTACTGCAGGCGGCTTATATAAATGTTAAGTGTGATTTTAAATTATCTGTTTTTGTGTTGTATACTTTCGATTCGATTGGCGAATACGACTAAGTGGCGCCCAACTTGTGGTACGAACTTACGACTTGTGTGTGTGTGTGTGTACGTGTGTGTTCTTATATTTTTTTTTGTGTGTGTACGATTGACGGTGTACGCGAAAAATGTTCATTATTTTACGTTTTTATGTTTTTTTTTTTTTTTGTACGATTGACAGTACACATGGAAAATTCCGACCTCAAGACATTTTGTATGGGCGATAAATATTTCACTCATGGAAAAAAAATCAGTTAAATCCTCCGTAAAAATAGTAGGATTAACTGTATTTTATAATTCCTATAGGGATAGCTATATAGTTAGTCAGATTTACTATAACAAAATAGTTGTGTTATTATAGTTATTTCTACCATAGTTTTATAGTTTCACTGAACATTAAAGTTTAGTTGTTCGAACAGTATTTATAGTAACGCATACTGAAAACTAATAGTAGTTATAACTAAAAAGTTTAGTTAATATCACAATTGTAGAATTTTAATCTACTATAATTAATATTTGGTTGAGCTTCAACTCGTGATAACCATTACTATAAAATTCAGTACTCATAACTATATTTTGTTTGGACACTTCATATTTATAATCGTACTTCCTATTATGATTAGTACTTTTTTTGTATAAAATACTTTGTATGATAATCATTGATAATTGTGAATTTTTAATTTGTTTTTTGTAAACTCAGCATCATCATTACTACAAGCAACTGCTTACAGGGAATGTGTTACCATTATAGATTTTATACATGCCGTATGTTTTAGATATATTATTAGTGATTTATGTTGCATTGGTTACAAATAAACTTATTGTTATATTATTATAATGACCTTAAAAAATTTTGTATTATCATAAATCCAATAACTTTTTTGTTTGAAGTACACCAAAAGAGTACACGACTAAACAAATTTTCTACTTTTTAATGATGATCTATTCTCTGTGTTGCCGAAATATGAGAAATCTTAATGAATTTATTAATTTTGAACTAAAATTGATAGTGTTACACTTAAAATAGTGTCCCAATCACTTAAACTAATAATTTGTTTAATTTAGAATAATTATTTTTTTGAAATAATTTTAAATAATATGGCGCCTTTTTAATATCAAACTTAAATGATGATCATAGACAATCATAAAAACGTATTATTTCCTTTCTTGTCTAGAAATGTTGGATAAAAATATTGCCGAATATTCTACGAAGGAAAACTGCTAGATTTATTCAATATGCATTGGTCTTTGAGAAAACACGAGTTGCCACTTCAGTTTGATATGCAAAATAGTGATTCTCTCTTCGATATTATGACGACATCATAATTTTTTACTCGGACTTTTAAAAATGGCGTTGTTGTATTTCTAATGTTCCCTCTCTCGTGCCTGTTAGTTTCGGCAAGATTACAAAGCGTGAATATTTTTGGTCAAAATGTGTTGAGTACCCCCCTCCCCCCACCGTCGACTAAATTTGTCATTTTTGTCAACATTACGATTATTTCGCAAGCTCTTAATTAATCAATTATTGTTAATAATTGTGTGAATGAAATCGAGCATTTAAAATTCTAATCGGCGACTTTATAGACTACGCCTTTCCATCGGTTTTTTAAAGATCGTTGATGGTTTTGTACAAACGGGTTATAGAATATGCAATAAAATGTCTATGAGTAGGTCTCGTAGTAATGTGTATATGAAATCGGTTTATAAGATGGCCATTGTATGTTATTGGACACAGATCTTCGGCAATTCGGTCATTCTAGGTACCATAATATCATTATAATGGCAACGAATTAATATAGTAAAAAGGACGTCGAGCTTTAACTAGTCCAATGTTCAATACAATAGTTTAAAGACGTATAATCACATCATATCACGGGTAATACTTCGTTATCATTTATAAGTCAAAATCAACTTTTTAGATTTTATGTAATTTTTGTTTTGGACACACGTTTGTTTCCAATCATGTTTTTCTCATAGGTATGTAGTTGATAAGATGTCATCACTCATTTGAATACTTGATTCAAAATAATACCAGAGAAAGTTTTTACCACCAGAAGCACTGAATGTCTTATGAAGGTCGATAAATAGTAAATACACATAGAATATGTGAAATAATTGGAACATTTATTAGAATTTTTAATTATTTATTGTTTAAGCAGTGTCATGAATAATTCTCAAATAAAATTAATGTATCGAATATTTGGGGGGTTAATTTACTATTCCAAGACACTATATTAAAAATATACAAGTGAACCCATTAGATATCATTGAACATAGTACCTACTTTTAATTTGTATTCAATTTTATACACCCAATTGATGAAATGAATTAATTTTTTTTTTAGTACAGAGTTTATGGATCAAAATAACTTAATTTACTTGAACGCTTATAACTTTATTATGGATAAACTTTTAAATAACAAGGTGTTTTCAGAGTTCTATTTTTAGCTAAAAATTGTCAATTTTTTGAATATTTTTGTTAAAACGTTTAGTTATACGTCTTAAACATATGGTGAAAATTTCAAGTTCCCAGCAATATTACTTTTGGAGTAATAACGAAATGACTTGAGTCGCTTTAATGAATGTGTCGTTTTCGTCCAATTTCTCCGTTTTTACTACGATTTTCGGCAGTTTTTCCTCTCGCCTAGAAAAATTCTTGACATGAAAGTTTAATAAACCCTTAACGTACTATCTAAATAAAATTTCCTATCTATAGAGTTGCTGAATGAAATTTTCGGACGAAGTGAATTAAAAAATAATGGAGCTAGACATTTGAAATTATCACCAAATATCAACATAGTGTTATTATTACAGATCTGAAAATATGTTCTAATATTTCGTTGTTTTCGTATTGTATATAGAGCATTTAAATAATTAAAAATATTTTATTTTTTCGAAATTGTTATCTCATGAAATTTAGTCTGACCTATGTGACTAGCTTCTTTATATTTATCGGATGCATCAATTTGTTTTTACAGTAGCTAGGAATGTCTTAATACTGTGAAATGGATAATTTTTACTAATTTATGAAGTCGACGTGGATTTTTTTTGTTATTATTCCAATACTTTATAACTCGAAGCATAAAAATTACATCATTCGTTTATCACAAGGTTTTTTATTTTTTCGAAAACTTAAGTAGTTGATACAACAGTTAATATTTACTTGAGTTTCGCTCAAAATCGTTTTTCAAAAACAAAAATGTATTATTGATTTTAAGTATAAATAAAATCCAGTGGCGTAGCGTGCGTTCTGAGAAAATGTGAGCAGTAAAACTAATTTACTATATAGATTTATATATGATTGTCTACTATTTAATAAGTAAAAAAAAAGTACAACTCTTTAATCTTAATGAACTTTACTAGAGTACTATTTCTTATTTTTTAATTTTTAAGTATTTTATATTTTTTAAATAATCTAAATATTCGTATAACGTGGATAAACAGTACTGTACTACTGTTGTTAAGGAGAAGGTAGGGCGAGGGACCACTCACAATGAGATGACAAATTTATGCGCCTTTAATTTTCCGTGTAGGCAACCCAATATACACCTACCGCTGACGACGACCAGGACGGGATATAAACAACTTAAATTTTACGGGGAACAAGGACGTTGAGTTTATACACAGGAGTGGGGAAGTCGAGTTTAGTTATTTGGGTGGTAAGTCTCTGTGATCGGGTCGATCTGGTGCAATGACCACAGAGAGCACACATAATAACTAAAACTAAACATTCAATTCACACTTATAAACTATTGAAGAGCCCGGACGATGGTAACTAACTGGTAACTGATGAAATCTCGACGACCTGGATGGCCTCGCACACACCCATCTGGGTGCTGGCGGACTTACGTTTGATGAGCAGATGACAGGGTTGGCGGATGACAAGATGATGATAAGGACACCGTTTACACAGGCAATTAAAGAAAAAAAGAAAAAACTCACAAGATGTAGTTGGTAACTGGTATTGGTATTTATTGCTGGTAACTGATTGAATGGTATGTATAATATGTGGACAGGTTTATTATGCCACAATGGATTATATATAAAACAAATTATTAACAAATAACAATTTGAATAATTATAAAAGTGGCCGCAATGGCGTACGACAATACTAAAGTTGTTTATAACTGCAGTGGTGAATTATAAAAGAAAACAAACAACTTTTTTCGGTGCTACAATAGCGACCGAAAGAAAAGAAAAAACAAAACGAGAGAGAAAAAAAACCATTTTTTGCTGTAATAGCGAACGGAGAACGACAACGACGACAAAAATATACGTAATAATATGAATAATAATAATAATAATAATAATAATTTGGTCGTTGGCCGCTTATATCATTCATAGATAGAATAATTAGCTAATCTGCATAATTCATTAACAAAGATCATACAAAATTAACGAGATATAATAATAAATAAATAAATGAGACAATAATCAATGAACACATACTAATTAAAATTCACACAGACGGATGATTAGGAAGGTGGACACAGATAAGAACAGGTCGACGCCGCCGTCGTGGTTGCAATTATGATAATAATAATAATAATAATAAGTGCATAGCGCGTAAACAACTGTGATGTATTCAAAATTAAAAGTACTCACAAATATTGTATAAATACGATTCCCCCTTTACGAGCTTTGAACCTACGTCAGACTACTGAAGACTATATCGATATTGTCTTTTATACCACTGATGTTATAACAATACGAAAATACTTTTCTCGAGTACGGCGTACAGAATAGGCAATTTTTCAGCATCTTCACTTTAACACCGCGGAAAATATTATCATTTAATTTTTTAATTTGGGGTTCGACCATTCTA
Source organism: Therioaphis trifolii (assembly GCA_027580255.1). Classification (NCBI taxonomy): domain Eukaryota; kingdom Metazoa; phylum Arthropoda; class Insecta; order Hemiptera; family Aphididae; genus Therioaphis; species Therioaphis trifolii. Next base: position 50,452,485 of record CM050405.1, on the reverse strand, counting down.
TCTAAAGACGATGGACTTGTGATCACTTGGCTCTATTCAAAATATATGTGTCTCTAACGGGTGCCTCGTAAAACATAAATATGTAGACCACATTGTGTAATTTGGATTCATTTTTACACGCAAATCGTGTAGGATACAAGGTTTTGATAATGGTCAAAAATGTCTTAAAAAATGTTCTTTAACTAGTATTTAAAAGATAAAATAAAAATATCAATATTAAAAATTTAGTATTTAAGTCATATAGTCCCAATATAATGCCCATTGTGTTTAAAATCGTTTTTAAACACATCTTTGAACCTTAATAATGTTCCGTATCTTGAAATGTTCACGAATAAATTTAAATCCAAAATTACTAAGTACCATTTGTTTTCTCGAGATTCATTTTACGACTTTTTTCAACATTACATTTTTTAGTTATCTAAATCCGACTGAAGAGACCACCATCCCCCGGCATATCCACGCCATCAAGATTTTTTTCAGTATAATAAATAGATAACATTTATTGTTTAAACCAAGATGTATTGATAAGGTGTCATCACTCATTTGAAAAATTGATTCAAAATAAAACCAGAGGTAGTTTTTACCACCATGAGCCCTGAATGTCCTATGAACAGTGCCGCAATAACCGGGTGTGTTGCGTGTGTCAAACACACGGGCCCAGAGCCCCAATGGGGGGCCCAATGATAAAAATTGAAAAATATGTATTAGGGAATAAAATTGAAAAGATTTTGTCCTAATAATATATGCGATCAGCAAATTTAAGCTTAAAAAGAGCATCAACACAATTAGATGAATTTGACCAAAGAAGAAATCAAGGAGGAGTTAACATCAATATTTTCCGATGGTTTTATCGGTATTATAATTTTTTTGACTATACCAGTGAAATCTGCTTCAGCTGAGAGATCCTTTTCAAAGGTTTAACTTATCAAAAATTACTTACAGAACTCCATCGGTCAAGAGAGACTTTCAAATATAGATTTGCTTAATATTGAAATACAACAAACAAATGATATTAACATAGAAAATATAATTGACAATTTTGCCAACAAAAAGGCAAGAAAAATGAATTTTTTTAAGTGAGCATAGTATTATTTTTTTCGATTCTTTAATTTACTGTTAATGTCAGTGTATAGTGTGTTCAATGTATTTGTTATTTGATAATTATTTATATTTAAATGAATAAAAAAGGCTACAAATTATTACATTTATTTATTTGAAAATACATACCTATATGTGTTTTAATTATGTTAACCTTATTTTGTAAATTCCAAAGTATGTTTTCATATTTGTAAAAATTAATTTTATTTACAAACGGGCCCAAATTGGTGTAGTTGCGGCACTGCCTATGAAGGTCGATAAATACACATAGAATATGTGATATAATTGGAAAATTTATTAGAATTTAAAATTCTTTACTGTTTAGGCAATATCATGAATAATCCTCAATTAAAACTAATGTATTGAATATTTGGACTGTTAATTTACTATTCCAGGAAACTATATTAAAAATATGTATGTGATCCATTAAATACTCTTGAACATAGTACCTACTTTTAATTTGTATAACATTTTATATGGTTATTTGATGAAACTAATTATTTTATTTTAAACTTATTAATTGTTAAATTTAAATACCCCAAAAATAAGCCTATCAAAACAACACATTATTCAACTTGACCTGTCACCTAACAATTCCTAAGTTAGTCCTAAGTAGTACTTACTTACCTTAGCGAGGTGATCACATTTTATTTTTCACTATTATTAGTACAATTGTTTTGAAAAAAGCTTTTACAGTAACATGGTCAAAAACAAACACAATTAAGCCAGTTGTACATGATCCTACAGGAAAAAAACTTAATATTTCAAAAATGAATATTTTAGAATTTGGGATATTACAATGATGAATAGTGACTAGAACAAACTCATATTTTATAAAATAGTTTACAACCACATCTATTTAAATTGATTAAAAAATATACATGTAAGTTAAAACAACGATTTTAAGTTTAATTCATTGTAATTTAGGAATTTTCAAAGGAAATTGAATTTTCTTTGTGTCCATGAAATGCAAAGTTATAGTTTGTTTTTTTTTTCTTAAGCAAAGAAAAATCTCAAAATTAACAAAACACTAATACTCTGGGAGGCCATCTTCCCGTATAAATAGAATCCAGAATTTATTTAATGAATTCTTTTTTTGCTTATTAAATTCAATAAAAATAAAATTGTTAGAAACATATACACCAACTACAGAGGAAATGTATTTATTGTATGGCTAAATTTTGAAAAAATATTTCACTCATTTAACGTGGCTGTTAGAACAACAATCTGTGGAACAGCAGGTTAGGCACTGTATAATTAGTGCTATCATTAATTTACTATTTCATAATCATTTTATACACTTTTTAAATCACATTTCTCAGACCGAGAATTCAAAAATCAAACTGTTTGTAACAACACTAATATTTATAACTTCAGTATATAAAGACAAAATACAGTTGATTGTTATTCTTTTATTTTAGATATATTGGATGACTTTAAAATGATAATTGTTAAACTCATAAAATTTAAAAAAAAAATATTTAAAAAAAAATGAACATTTAGATTTTAAAGAAATACACTTAGAAGAATTTAGTTGTTTACTATGAAAATTCACAGGCTCATACTTGTTTATAAGGATTGCCCACATTTTTGTATAAAATAAAAATAAATCTAAAAATCTTATTAAAATAAATAACAATCAAGTATCAATAAGCCAATATAAAACATATTGAAAAACATGCGACTAATTGAATCAATTAAGAAATTTCTTGACAGCTGCAACAATGGTCTTGGGACTGATTTCGAACAAGTCCAGCAATACATTTGATGGGCTAGAACGAAGCATGTCAGAATCACCTAATTTTTTGACAATAATGTTACTATCTTCAGCAATAGCAGACAAAACAGCTTCACCCGAACCTGCAACACAGCGTTAAATAAAGATATTAATAATAACCCTGAAAACCCTCAGACAACCAACATTCATCAATGTACACACCTGACTTATGATCTTCATCAGTGACTATTTTACCACCGAATTCTCTAGCATTTTTAATGATTGCATTCACATCAAGTGGTGTAATAGTTAATGGATCTAGAACACAGATACTAATGCCAAATTTTTCTAATTCTTCGGCAGCAACATAAGTGTTCCCAAGTTAACCCAACTGTAACTGGACAGGTTAATACCTATCAAGTACACATGATTAAACTAATGATAAAATTAAAAAAAAAAGTTATTTGAGTGTTTAAATTATTTCTTAGATAGGTGTCTACAATTAGAATGTACTGTGCAAATTAATAATGTTTAAACATAATTATTTTGAAAATAAAAGTAGAATCTCTTAAGTTTATTTGAAAGATTTTGTGTAGTATGTAGATAAGTCATATGGTACACATACACGTAGACATAAGTTTTATCCGTGATTTAATCTAATGGAACTATTTCTTTGGTTAGGGAACAATGTCACATTTAATCGATGGTTATGAGCAGGGCTCAGAACTTTATGCAATTGCATATTTTTTAGGAAGTTGCATATTCAAAATCTGATTTGATACAAATTCGTTTCATGATCCATACAACTGAAATACAAAAGTTTATGTTGCATATTTTTGCATAATTTTTATAAATTTATATGATTTCACATATTAAAATATTTTAAGCCTATATTTATGTATATTGTATGTTTATAATTTATCATCAATAAATTTAACTAAATTGTACCTAGTATTAATTTCAGTTTTGTTTTCATTGGCCCAGTATTTAATTTTAAAATTTTCAAGAGTAAAAATATATTTATTTATACCAAGAGCTGTCACAGCACGTGTCATGCCCGGTTGGATGGTCGATAACTGCTGGTATTTTAATATTTTAGTGAGAAAAATACATGAGAGATTTGTACATTTTTAAAAATTAAATGAATAAATAATAAAATATTTTTTTTTTCATAAATTATACTTTTAGATATACATATTTATAATAAAAATAGTCAAAGAAAAATTACGAAAAACATTATTTTGTACCTGATTGAAAAATATATTATTTTTTTTCATAATTTTACTTCTATATGAATATTTACAATAAAAATAGTTGCATATTGTACTGCATATTTGGACTTTTTTTAGCGCATACGTATGCACATATTTTATAGTTTTTTAGTGCATAAAGTTCCGAGCCCTGGTTATGAGTTTATATATTATACAGGTACCTGTATAATATATAAACTCATAATCTACAAATATAAATGAAAATCAGATATTTTGTATTGCTTATTTTTAAGAAATAACAATATATGCTTTTAGGTACATATAATCTTATATAGGTGAAACAGAACAATTTGTCATGTATGAGGTATCTATATTATGTACAGTAAACATACTTAATACTTATTTACTTATTATCTACATACTAATGCGTCAGAGTACCATAGTAATATTGCATTATTGAAAATTTTTGTTTTGTTTTTTGATAAATAGTTATACAGGTAATTGTTGTCTTCGAATACTAACAACCTAGCTAATTATAGTTTATTTTCACTACCTGCCAAATAATTGATTTCTTAAAAAACTATTATCTCATATCTAATCTTATATCTTATAAATGTAATTTTTTAAATTAAGTAATCTAACATTTATATTACTATTTAATATGAAAGTCAACCCAATAGCTAAAAAATGCACAATAATTGACTCAATGAGTAGAATTGTACATTGTTGGCAGAATTTAAATGGTTGAAATAATGCTATTAGTTTTTTTAATACTATTTTATTGTATTGGGAATCGCTATGGATTGTTATATTTCTAACAAACCATGGAGCAATATTGGTAGGTATTATTATCAAATTTTTTTTTTGAAAAACTTGGATTTTATTTAAGTGAGTTTTTGCACAATTTAATATTGGGAATACTATTGTTATTAATTTAATAAGTTTTAAATTTATAGTTGTTGATAGTCATGGTGAAATTACCATTGCTTTCTACTTAGTGTTGTACATTTATTTATTGATCAAGAAAGTAATTAACTTTATTCTTTATTGGATTCCACTCATAGACCCATTGAAATAAAACATAAATAAGGACAAATATTTATAAAATTAACAATATATTTATCTTTAAACTTATCATCCATGTTTTCAATAAAAAAATGAAGGATAGTTCAAATTATAAATGTTTGGATTCTCAGAGTCCATTGATATTAAATTTATTTCACTGTGAGTTAATTAGTTAAAATACTTTACAAACTGAAAAATAGTTTGTTAGTAAAGCACAATTAATAATATACTTGGAATACTTCTGAACATGGCAATGTCTGTCTTCAAGACCCATTTGATTTGGTCTATCTTCACCAGTACTGAATTCACAATGTGAGCCAATGAAGATGACATTTGTTTGAGAAATGGCCCCCATACAAATCTGAATTTAATCAAATTCAAATCGCAATAAAATTTGTTTCATTAAATTCAAAAGCATTATGGTTATAGAACACACTTTGTCAAAAGTTCTGGTGGATAAAGTTGCAAAGGTAGATACAAATGTAACTGTTCCATCTCTGCATGCAGTTCCCATGGCAATGCCAACCATGTTTTGTGCAGCGACGAAGCATTCAATATGCCTCTCTGGGTATCCCTAAAAATTAACATTGAACACATTAACAAAGTTTGATAAATGTGACTCTAACAAGGGTATTAATTTCAAAATACATACCACTTTAATTTTGTCAGAAGATGTGGAGTTCTTGGTGTCACAATCTTTTTTTTTTATTACTCGCTTGTTGTTTTCAGCATTTCAGCTGAACTGCACTCTATGCTAAACGTGTTGCAATCTTTTCACCGAGCTTATAGTTTCGTGGAGATGACAAAAGAATATTTTTAATATTTATGGCAGGTGCATCAGCAATTGGTTTTGGAATATTAATGGGTAATTTTGGTTCTTGATATGACCATTAATTTCCTGTAATCAAAAATGCATTCATTAGTACGATTATTTTAATTTCTTTCCTTATTTATAATCATTTCTATAATTATGTTATTATAAACTACTACACGAATGGGCTGTAACAACATAATTTTGTAATGCATGTATTGAGCAGCAGTGGCGCCGAACCCTATATACAGGTGGGGCGGTCGCCCCACCTTTGAAAGTGGGTGGGTGGGTGATAGGTGCTAGGTGGTTAGGGTAGTAGGTGCTAGGTAGTTAGGGTTATTAAAGTTAAATTGTTGAAACTTGAAAGTGTTTAATTTCAAAAACTGATTAATAAATACGTATCAATTAAATAAATAATACAAATTAAATAATAACTGCTTGTATATTTTATTCATCTGCACTATTATATAAGAAATAGTAATTTAGCTGAAATATTTAAACAATACTTCCGGTTCCCAATGTATATTTTCGTCATTAAAGTAAACACGACATTTCAATGTTTGTCTGTTATAATAACATATATTTGAACCATTTAGTATACTGTATACACTGTTATTGTCAATCCTTGTCAAAATGGTGGCACGGTGAGGCAGTATGATTTTTCCATTTTGGGCAGATATAGAAAAACGTATACATATAGAAGAATATATATATATATATATATATATATATATATATATATATATATAGATGGGGCGGGGGTGGTGACGGAGAAACAAAGAAAAATTTGATGACCATTTTTTTTTAGGTTGTGAAAGGGAATTGTTAGGTGTATGGGTGGGGTAGGTATTAATTTTTGTACTTTGCCCCACCTATAAAAATTGAGTTCGGCGCCACTGTTGACAACCGTAACATATTTCTCAGTGATAAAACAGTAGGCGCAAACCGTAGGGGTGCTAAAAGTGCTTATTATACAGTTTTCCCTCGTCCTTGGAAAAACTGAAAATGAGATAGCTGCTCCGAATAATTAACGAGATGAAATACATGCCATTTAAAATTACCGCTTTTGGACCACTATTAATAACATTTAAACAACTAAAACTATAACAAATTATATCAGTATTTGAGTGTTAAAGGAAAAAAAAACTCTCATTTTAAATGCTGTGGCCTCATAATATTTATAGATACTACTAATGTTTATCAATATATGTCTATTGAGTTGAAACTATTTTATACAAATATTTGATATTTTTATTTTCTGGTAGTCACCGAACATATTATCATTACTACTTTAGTGACCTACGTTTACATGGAAACGTCTAGTCCCTATTGAATGTATTTGTTAATTTGATCTTAATGAGCAATCACACTTAGTGCGTTATAGGTACGTCGAAATTGATTGTTATCGATGGCAATGTTAGAAACGCTGGAGGAAGATTCAACTTTAAAGATACAAGATGAATTGGAAGCAACATTGAAACGCATAACAAGTCTCCGTGGAGTCGTTGGAACTCTTGTGGTAGGCGATGACGGTTTGTATTTTCCAACGGTCATTAATAATTGAAAACTCGATAAAAATATGCATTGGATGATGGACAGTGGAAAAACTCCGCAGGTCATTTAATGGAGTGCACGATGGATAAGACTTCCGCGAAGCATTACGCTAAGTTGACAAAAGATTTGGCGGAAAACGCAAAGCGGTGCGTCAGGGATATAGATCCGACAGACGAGTTAGTAATGTTCCGAGTGGAAACTAAGAAAAACGAAATGTTCATAGCGCCAGGACCAGGTGAATCCAATCATATAATAATATATCTCGGTGATACGTGTCGTAGTTCATGTAGGTTTCGGTTTCTGGTTTAATGAAACAACTACCATAGTCGAGTCTCGATGGCTCGAATCATAAACAGTATGCAATTTAATTCGCCGGAGGTATTTCCAGAGTTTTATTACTCAATTTTTTTTTTTTTTAAGTGTGAAGAAATTATTTATTCATTAACTACGATTTGATTAAAATATGAAATTTATAAACGCTAATACTGTACACAACGTATAGCCTATAGAATAAAGATGCGCGGCAACTGTTAAATTATTTTACAGAACATTATACATTTCATACGTACACATTTGTATGATTGTAAAACACTCCTATAATGATAATATTAATATCTAATGATGTACGAATGTCGTTACTGACTTTGAGTGGTCTATGGTAAAATATCTTTACCTCCGACTCAGTAGCGCTGATAGATATTGCGTCGGGAGTTCAGAAATTTCTAAGAGGCAAGGAAAATATTCGCGTAGTTGAGGTTTGAGTGTAATGTATTTGTGCGTCATTAATAAGTAATAACATTCACCTCGTACGAATTAGATTTATGCCGACAATCAAAATTACACTTTTTCTTCATTAGACGTAAATATAATATTAATAGAAATATAATAACTTACGGTAATATTACATTTGGAGTTACAGCAAAATTTATATTTTAATCATTATTATTAATTATCAAAATCAGAAAAATAAATTTTATAAACAGCGTGCAGGAAGAATGAGTTTTACAAAAAAATTAATAAATATTAAATTGTGGAGCTGTGACAATTAAATTAAATATGATTAAAAACCTTTAAATTACAAAAACGTCTGCTTGATACTAGAATGTTTTTTTTTTTTTTTTTTGACAAGATTAAAGCATTTTAAATTTTAAATTATTTATAAATGATATTTTATTGCATAATACTGAAAACATAAAATATAAGTGAGATAAAAATAAGTATCTTCATAATATAAAATAATAACATATAACTGTTGAATTAAATCGCTTAAAATTAATTATTTTTACAGATTTTAAAATGATAACCATTCAAAATACGGTATCAAAACGAAAATGATGAATACCGAAATAAACCAGTCATGCGCTCAAAAAAACTATTTGTAATATTAAATACTTAAGTTAAAGGAATTTGAAGCGGTAATTTTGTGTTTCTCTCTATATCATTCTCACACAACATAGAAGTATTTTCATTCCAACATACCGATCGAACTTGTTATGCGATAATGGTCCTGAAAACAGATTCGACTTTGTCGTGAAGTTTGCTTTTTGTGGACTTATCACTTTTTAATTTAGCCTCCTTAAATGTCATTAAGAAAAATTAAACTCTTGAAAATAAACAAAAGTTAATTTTTGGAAATCTTAATTTAAAAAAATACACACTACGCCCCGCGTGTATTCATCGCTCTTTGGACAAGTTAATGTTGGTGTGGGTGTATAGAATTTCAATGAAATGATAGGTCATTTCTTTAGTTAAACGGTTCTGAGCAAAGCTTCAGAATTAAAATATACCGTTTGGATTGTCCAATTTCTTCAAATAAATATCAAATTTAAAAATTGACGTAAAAACAGTTTATTACGTCAACATCGTATAATAATTTACTTAAAAGCTAATAAAAAAAAATCGTTTGTCATGATTTTCGAAATTTGTTGAGAATCTTTAGAGAAGTGTATGAAGTTAAATAATGATATTTGAAACTTTGTTATGGATAAACTTTTATAAAATAAAGTATTATAATAGTTCTATTTTTAACCCAAAGGTTGTCAAACTTTGTTCAAACTTTCTTTAATGTAACGATACGTCAATAATATTATATGATCAAAATTTCAAGTTTCTAGAAAAATCATTTTTGGAGTAATGACGAAATAAATAAATTCGATTAAACGAAAGTGTCGTATACGGCGAATTCCGCCTTTCCTGGTCAATTTTAAGCTGTTTTTCATCTCACCTGGAAAAAACTATCATACTGGATTTTAATAAACCTTCAAAGTACCGTCTACATAACATTTCCGATCTATAGAGTTGCTGGATGAAACTTTTGGACAAAGTTAAGTTGAGCAAAAAAAGTATTTCCAGAAAAAAAAACATTATTGTTAAAACCATAAGATCATTTGCTTCAATCAGAATCTAAAAGAAATTGCATACGTGTATAATTATTTTAAAAAAAGTTTAGGTATTATTTTAATTACGAATTTTCGCCTTCTTTAATCTTTGATCTTGAAGCATTATTTATGATAATATGCTTAAATTCTTCCGTAATGCAAAATCACATAAATTTAGTAAAATATGAAACATAAAGTTTTGTATTTAGATTGTGTGTATTACGAATAGAATTTGGATCGAATCAGATTTCGGATATGCAGCTTTCTAAGGCAATGTCATTCATATTCAGGTAACTATTGTATTTTGTTATATTCGTGTTTATTCAGAACCATGTTCATGATTGTGATTCTATCTTTTTCTACGATTACGGCTTACATTACATACGAATTTGTGGAAGTAATGCCAACGCAGTTTCCGCACGGTCCTCGGTTCAAAATGGGGGGGGGGGAAACATTATATACGAATAGTTTTATTCCATAATTTTTCCGTGTTAGAAACGTATCGAATAAAATAAAAATTGTGCCTAATCAATAGAATTTTTCATTTAGGCACTACAATAAACCTATGCGTGAATCTGAACATTTGTACTGCGTAAGTGTCTAAAAATAATTTAATAAAAAGTAATATTTTATGATTAGATTCGTTTCAATAACCTGCGAGATTCGATTAAAACAAATATATAATAATATGGTACGGTTAATCATTATTGATTATAAAGACGCAACATTTAATCGATATATTCGATGAAAGTTCAAGTACACAATCATTATAAGAGTTTGGTACATGAAATAAAATATTTATCAATATTTTTATTAATTACTTAAACTGTGTGCGTCGCCTGAATGGAAAGTGCATCCGATAATTAAAATTATACCTTTTTAACGGCCTATTGAGCCCACAATTTCATCACTTATAATCTTGATATGATCCGATTGCGTTCAAAGTATAATTTACTAAATAATTGTACTCTCTCCATCAAGTCATTATAGAAATATTAATTTTCAGAAGTATTAAAAAAAAAAAAAAATCAATGGTATACAATAATTCAAACTTTACTACCTAATATACTTAAACAAATAAACCGGTCAGTAAAATAATAATAATAAAAATAATAATACATTCATTGAAGACAATGAAAAAAGTATGAAATCTAACGAAGCACTTGATTACATTTTATAAATATGATGGCATTGAAAAATAAAAATAAATGAGAAAAAAATAAATATACACAAGTACATATTACGAAATAAAACATCAAATATATATTCAAACGAAAAGAAAATATTGAAATAATTGACAATGGATCCATAATTCTATAATTTTATAAAAAAAAAAAATAAATAATTTGGTTACTAATCAATATGCTTTTTCGAGGTACACTCTATAGAGCAAATTCATTTTATCACCATTAAATTCAAAACATTAATTAAGTATCAAATTGAGTCGCACTTGGGTTATTATTTTTTTTTTGTGATTGTGCTTTATTAGTTTTAAAATAGCATGTCATTCTAAAACGTTTTATCACATGAAACTTAAATTATTTATGGGTAAAGCTGATTTGGTTCTAAGCTCTTCAATTATTATTTATTTGTGTATTTTACGTACTGTAACAGATATAAAAATTGATTTTGAAAAATGTTATTCCTATTGTGTTATTCAATGTTTTTATTGACTTTTTCTTTCATTTAAAAATAAATTTTTGAGTAATTTTTTTCATCATAATTACCTAGTTAAGCTTTTTAATTTTCTTAAATGATAACCAATATTTATAAAATAAAGTTACCTACGAGTTTCAGAGACTATAATATATATATATAATTTTTTTTTAAATGTAGACATTTTTATTTTTATTATTATACCAAAAGTTTAGTAAATACAAATATTTTAAGTTTAGAGTAGTTACATCGGGTAAAATTCGAGGAGCACACCGCATAAATTTACTATACTAAAAGTTTGGTATTGAATGATTGGTTAAATAATACAATTTTAAATACCATAACCTCCAATAAAGTATGCTATTTTGTAATATTAGTTACCTGTGTAACAACCAAAGGGTTGAGATGCCGCTATGTAATAGGCAGGGTCCCCGCAAAGGGGGAGGGGGGGTCAGGTGGACCCATGGTACTGGGGCCCGGACATTCGAGGGGCCCGGCGTTCATGTAAATAATTACTTCAATGTATAATAGAAAAAGGTTTCAAATACATTTTGATGATATTATACATGGCTTTGCTCAGAAAAAAGCAAGAAAAGCAAAATTTACTTAGTATAAAGTTGAAATCATAATTTAAATGATAATGTGTATTAAGTACCTATTATGATTTATAAGAATACCAGAACTATACATACATACATTCAATATGATACAGTATAAGTTATAATAATCACATTATTTTATTTTTTAACATACATTTTTAGTTTGTACTATTTATATAATATTACACATGTTTTCAATTTATAAAGGATACCTATCAATTTATTGATATTTTATTTTTTAATTATAACTACACCCATAATTTATACATAAAACTAATATTTAAGGTCTTGAAGTAATTGAAGGGCTTGCTGCGACAACCAGATAAATCCACTTTTTCCCAAAACTCATTTTTTTTGCGGAAATGCACGAAGAAAATTTTTTTTGAAAATCAGACACAACAACCAGTTAAATCCCATCAATAGTGATGGAGTTATTTAAAGAAATGGATTTATCGTGTTTTATAATTTGCTTCAGTGATGACATAGGGTTCCTGTGATTACTTTTTTAGAGACATAAGCTGTCATTTGATATTTACATATAATAATAGCATTAAATATGCTACAAGATTCAAGAGCAAAATTAACTTTATTTAAGAATTAATAAAAATTAATGTGCTTTTTGGTGCAACAACCAGATAAGTCCATGTTCTCTACAACATTGACTAACAATATTTCAATACCAAACATTTTTTTTTCAATTTTAACTTCAAATATGTATGTATAAATGAGCATAGAATTCAAATATATTTGGTTGATAGGATTTAAGCATGAATAATAATTTTTAAACTAAATTTACATTGTCTTGAAAAATTTCAAAAAATGGATTTACCTGGTTGTTGCAGCAAGCCCTTCAATTCATCTCGAAAAATAATTAATCTATATGATAGAGGGGCCGGATTTAGTTCTTTACCCGGGCCAAAAATATGATGTGGGGGCCTGGTAATAGGTGCTCTATTAATATTACAAAAGCACTTTCTATCACATACAATGATTGTGAATTAACATAGCACGCTACATGTCCAAAACCCTCTAAAGAAGGACTATTTAAAATAAGTTGATACTATTTGGAGGTGTAATAAATGTTCTACCACCAAAAGAGTATCTCTTCGACAAGAAAATCCGGTCAACACGGAAAACGTAGGATTATTTGAGATACAAGAGATTATTCTTCAACTAAAAGATAGTTTTCAAAAATTCGAGGATGATACCAGTAATCTAAGCAATTAATGCAATGTAATAAAAATATTAGCAGTTGAAGCCACACTTGCCTTTCATACGGTAAGACATCACCATAGCTATAAATCTTGTGATTGTTCCACTAAATTATATCGTCTTATGTTTTGCGATTCAGAGGTAGCATCTAAAATTTCTTCAGCTAGAACTAAAACTGAAGCTATTGTTAATAATGTCTTAGCCTCACATTCATTAAAAGACGTTTTAAAAATCATTAATGATAACAATATTTCATTTATTGGAGTTTGTACAGATGGGTCTAACCATGGTGCTGTGAAAATTTTTCCTATTTTAATTCAATATTTTGATAAACATTTTGGGATTAAACATAATTTAATTGAATTATTTGTCATTACCAGGGTCCGGATTTTATAGCATTTGCTAATTATTATAGAATACAGATAAAAATAGCAGGGTGGGCTATAAATTTGTTTTATACACCAGGGACTCTAAACATGACATTTTATTTTGCTATTTTTTGCATATTTGATGCATTTTAGATTTTTAGTGCTATTTTTAAAGTTTTGGTACTACAGTAGAACCTCGATTATCCGAACTAATTGGGACCACGCCTAGTTCGGATACGCAAAAGTTCGGATATTGGAAAAAAAAAGCATTTTTTCAATCAGTTAAATACTTCATCTGTATTATTATTATTATTACTAATATTTTATCAGTACTTCATAATATTACATTATTAAAAATACATTACATACATAGGAACATATTATGTTTATTATATTTTTTTGTCAAAATTATCGATTTTCATTTGACGACGAGCTTCAACGCGCTTTTTTGCAGCCGAGTCTCGCATACGGTTAAGACGAATTAATTTATAAGACCGTTACGTTTGATCATCTACTAATCACCCGTACATTCAAAATATATGTATGTACTAGTGATAAATCAATAGCAAATGTTATGATAAATTCGATAAAACGGCCGCGGATACAAGTGCTTCAACGAGTTTTAACGTTCGGATACTTTAATATTGTAGTTCGGATAATAGAGGGTTCGTATAACGGAGGCTTGGATAATCGAGGTTCTACTGTATTTTCCTTACATAATGATTTATTTAGTAGTTTTCATAAATATCGTTTATATCGAGAAAAAATTATTATTGATATTTATGTGAGTTCATAAGAAAAATTACAGCATTTTTGTTTCGTAATTAATTTATAAATAATATTAAAGCTGTAGGTATACAATATTAAACATGTTAGTCTATTTTTAAAAAGCTCGGAAATACCGAATATTATATATTTTATGCCCTTTAATCTGTTTCATTAATACTCGTATGTATTTCATTATTGTTTAGATTTTACAATTTTCTCCGAGTAATACGTATTAATTCAAAAGATAAAAATATAAACCACCAGTAATAGATGATAATTTCGAAAAAAACATCAACAACAATATAATGTCGTATTAAAAAATTCATCAGCTGTAAGCTTACTTGATTAGGTGGTCTTATGTATTTAGGTTCATTGTATTTACGCCTAAAGAGTACTGCATCGACTTCCGAACCCAGCGATTTATCTACGGTCAACCAACATTGACTGACAGGACAGTCAATGAACTCGCTTTGGTTGGGCTTAAACTGTTCCCAATCTGATCCAACGCCGGTATGGACTAAAATTCGTTTGAGCGGTGTCAAACCGTACTGGTAACCCTTTGGAACGTAATAGAGTTGCTCTCTAATTCTATCGCTTTCGGGCGAATTCTCCGGCCACACCTTTCTAGAATTTATCAATCGAATACCTACCACAAAAACACTAGACAATTAACAGTGAAAATGAAAATCATCTACATATGTACGAAGTGTTTCTCTTACATTTTGCATCATGGCTGTTAGGCGTGGAAATCTGAAATTCATATTGAAGAATAAATAATAAAATACAGCAGAGGGTTTATAAACATGTACAGTTTACTTAAATAACATTGAAACTCGTCTATCATTGTTCTCCCACTTTTTCTATTGTTTTGTTTATAATTTTTAAGTAGTGATGGGAAATTATGAAAACAATGTATGTAGAAATGTAATATATTTAATCTTAGAGTATATTATAATACATTTTGTTCATTCTAAAGTATTTATTATTCAGTTTACACATATTTCACAATTAACTAAATGTGTGTTAATAACACACGGCGGTCGCCCCACCTTTGAAAGTGGGTGGGTGGGTGATAGGTGCTAGGTGGTTAGGGTAGTAGGTGCTAGGTAGTTAGGGTTATTAAAGTTAAATTGTTGAAACTTGAAAGTGTTTAATTTCAAAAACTGATTAATAAATACGTATCAATTAAATAAATAATACAAATTAAATAATAACTGCTTGTATATTTTATTCATCTGCACTATTATATAAGAAATAGTAATTTAGCTGAAATATTTAAACAATACTTCCGGTTCCCAATGTATATTTTCGTCATTAAAGTAAACACGACATTTCAATGTTTGTCTGTTATAATAACATATATTTGAACCATTTAGTATACTGTATACACTGTTATTGTCAATCCTTGTCAAAATGGTGGCACGGTGAGGCAGTATGATTTTTCCATTTTGGGCAGATATAGAAAAACGTATACATATAGAAGAATATATATATATATATATATATATATATATATATATATATATATATATATATATATATAGATGGGGCGGGGGTGGTGACGGAGAAACAAAGAAAAATTTGATGACCATTTTTTTTAAGTTGTGAAAGGGAATTGTTAGGTGTATGGGTGGGGTAGGTATTAATTTTTGTACTTTGCCCCACCTATAAAAATTGAGTTCGGCGCCACTGTTGAGCAGCCATGAATAATCATTATACATCAAGAAATGTTATTTTTATTTTAGAATCTTATATAAATTACAGGTTACAAAATCATTTTTAAGATAAAACAAAAACCCAATTTCAAATCATTAAGTTTTATCAGAATTACATTAAATCATCATGTTTAGTTATAGTCAGTCGAATATACCTTATTCTTAACCGTGATAATTATTTATTCAACAGACAACACTAAATAAGTAATTCAATTTAAAACTAAATTAATTATTACATAACCTGTACTATAAGAGACAAAATTAAAATTTTTAAAAACAAAATTTCTTTGTAATCATGCCTACTATAGAAAAAATCAAAAGAATTGAAAAACTTACCAAATGAGCGAATTAATGAGTGATAATATCATAATGTCACATAATATATTAACTCTTTGATGACATTGATAAATCTCTCTTAACTCGAGCATTAAAGTATCCGCCAGTATTACAGACACAAGTCTATTTTCTGTAACAAAAAAGACAGGAAACTGAATGCATCAGAACGTATAAAATAACATTATAAGTACAAACCTTTTGACCCTATTGAATCAATTAGACATAAACCCTACCGTATATCTTTTTATTTTCAAAACTATTGTTAAAAAAAAAAATTACCAACAAATCAATAAAATTAAGCGAACATACCGTATTACCATATCTGCATGAGAATTCAAGTCGCCACAGTCAAATCCTACAGTCACACTTCATTATATATCCGGTTCGTTTAAAACAGCCGATCAACCTGTAATGACGAGCAAATCAAATCACTAGGTCTAAATCTTTTAGAAAGGAGTAGTGGGTGTTTTGCGTAAAAAAAAAACCCCCCAAAAGAGACGGAAATAAAGTATTACCAGACAATAACGTAGTAGATTTTACTCGAGGTCTCGTGAATAGTCTAGACGTCTTGGGACGATTCACTGAAGAACTCCTCTGTGTACCAATAAAAGAAGCCATTTTTTAACACTAAACCACTCGCGAGTCGCGACGCCGAGTTAGATAATTATTGTATTGTGATATACGGAAATTATGTCTGTGAAAAATACGTACCTATCTTTACTTTGGAGGTAAGCTTAATATACCGATTTGTGACGTCACATAATGAGAACGTCACGTGGTTGTAGCAGTGAGGTGCCACCATAGAGTAATAAGAATTTATTATAAAAATTATAAAAATATTCTTATTACTCTATGTAATAAGAATATATAGGTGCCACGAAGATATACCACAGAATAAATTAATTTATTCTATGGATATACGACGATATACTTCCATTTTTCACTAATAACCTTTTTTTTTTTTTTTATCAAAACCGCCAGCCAGGGAGGGAAGTAGGTTTCCCCATTACGGCATCTCTAATAACCTAACATAAAAAATATTAATACAATTTTCATCGTTTCGAAAGGAGAAAACGGAGAGGCAAAAAATTTTGAAAACACGTAAAATTTTCAAAGCAATGTGTTTACTAAAGGATCCTAAAATAACATTCATTTAAAAAGAGCTGAGGAATAAATTTTAAAAAATCAGACTTGTGAGACCACCTTCACCATCACGTCATATCCACGCAATCAAGATTTGTTTCATTATAAAAAGATAATGTTTATTGTTCAAACATTTTCGTATGAAATTAATGCAGTTTATAATTATTAGGATAGTAGGATTCGGATTTTGATGCCCAAAGATACCTGAAAAATTGTCGTTGAAAATATTTGAATAATCTGAAATAATATTCCATAAAACTGTGTACGTACAAAAAACAATCTTTATATTCTTCACGGAAAGTTATTCGTTATCATTTATAAGTCGAAATTGACTTTTTAGATTTTATTAATTATTATTTTGTGTACGTACGTTCGTTTTCAATCATGTTTTACGTAAGCTATTATGCCGATAAAAAAGGTACTTTGAAAAGCTGCGAACATTCTGGTATTTTATTTTCGATCCCGTCAAGAGATGAACATATTTCATGTGTTGGAAAAAAGCGTACGAAGACTGTAAAATTAAAACGAGGTCTGTGCACATGAGTTTTCATTTTAATGAAGACGGTATTGGATGTTAACTTCTGTTTGAGCTGTTCTCAACATCGTGAGTATTTGAACCATTATAAAATATAAACAATTCATAACATCATAGTAAAGTATATTGATTGCTTCATAGACCTACAATTAATATTTGTTTGATATTAAATTAAATAACTAAAAATTAAATGATAACTGAAAATTTTAATACAGATATGTACAAAACTCTTAAGACAGTAATTTTTTATAAAACTAATTTTCATTTATTTTAACACCGAAAAACAGCTGTGGTCTGTAATTACTGAGGTTTTAGTCTGACACTTCTGATGCTAACAATAATTATATAAACTGCCCATACTATGTAGATTTATTGAAACTTTTTATTCATAATATCAAAAGGAGTGTGTTACTATCAATATTTGTTGACAATATTTAAATAATAAGTCTTACTTACAAAAATATCATAGTCAAATCTGAAATAATGAGGCGTAATCACGACTATTTCAAGTTATTCAAATAATTAATTTGTTAAGAAATTTGTTATTGAACAGAAAAATTAATTTAGGTACTTTCTTTGTTTTTAGTGTTTGAAAATTGAAAAAAAAAACCGTGCTGCATTTGGTCAAGCAATGAACTTGGGTATGTATAAACAATCATAAATCTCGAATGTTGGATATTTCTAATACTTATTTAAAGAAAGCTATTTGGTTATTTTAGCTGATACTGAATCTGACAAATGTCTGGTTTTATTAGATATTTCTAATTGAAAAAATATAGTCAAGTAATGTATGGATTTATAGTGTCTACATTCTATACAGATCAACTGTGCAGAATCCATATTCAAGGTAAAATTATAATTGTCAAATAATTTATAAAAATATGAACTATGCATTTTATAATTTACATTGCATTTCTTTTTAGATTTTTTCTAACATGATTATCGCAGATGGTATAAGGAGAGAGCATTGAAGCAGTTTTTGCAAATATCGATTAAATCTAAAAATATGAGGAAGACATATATTCAGTTAACAGGGGTGGAATTGACAGCACTTTCAATACAATACTGAGGACTCCTCCACAATTTAGCAAATTATAAACAAAATTTTAATTAGGTAGTTTTTAAACATGTAGTAATTATAATTAGTACCTAATTATTTAAATTTATACTTTCATTTATCTAACCACACTTCACTTAACACTCCGTGTGACTTTCAAAAGCGTATAATATTCAATAATATAGTTTTTATTTTAGTCCTTTCTCATGGTTTTTGCACTCATCTTAAAAGCTACACTGTGCCTTAATGAATCTCTTTGAATATAGTATGAGGAGTGGAAATATTTTGAAATATTCTATTGAAAAGTATGGTAATTTCATTTTGTAACACAATGACATTGTATAATTGTGTCTTTTATCATTGTTATGTTCTAAGTCCTTATAATAATATCAATCTTAAACAATATGAATGTAAGACTACATTTGGAAAATTTAATCCCCTAATTCTAGAAATTGACATATGTTTTCAACTAAAAATCAATATTTTAAGTTTTAATAATGTTAATACTTTCAAAAAATTTATAAACCATATAATATTATAATTATATAGAACTGGATTAAAAATTTACTCATCCATAAAATAATAAGCATAACATATGTACATCTCATTTAACAATTTTCAAGAAAAAACCTTTTATAAAAATGTCTTTTTCTTTTCATTTTTCAGTTGAATTTCATCATCATTTCATTGGTGAATATGAACATATTTCAAGACTATTTCTTTTTATGAACTTTTGTGAATCTGCTTTATGTACTCAAATACATTTTCTTCAAAATATAATCATTTATTGGGCATTAGGAAAGAATTTGAAAAAGTGAATTCTACTATTTCAAGACAAAACAATATATTCTTCATAGTCAGGTAATCACATATTTTATTGGTATGTTATTACAATTTGTAATTAGGAATGTTGAACATCATTTGTTGATGAATTGGAACTGGCATTAAAATTTACTCATCCATAAAGTAATAAACATTACATATGTACATCATGGTTTAAAAATTTCAAGAAAAAACATTAAAGAAAAATGTCTTTTTCTTTTCATTTCATATCAGTCCATTCTCATCACTTCTATTTCTATGTATACTCTATCATATGTTAATAAAATTGTGCTTATTTATTTGTAATTAGGAATGTTGATCATCATTTGTTGATGATTTGAAACATAAATTAGCATTTATTCATCCATAAAATAAAACATCATTACATATGTACATCTCATTTTAAAATTTTCAAGAAAAAACCTATATTGAAAATGTCTTTTTCTTTTCATTTTTCTGTAAATTTTCATCATCGCTTTATTGGTGAATATTAATATAGTTCAAGAATTTTTCATTTTTTGAACTTTTATGAATCAGCTATATGTACTCGAATACTTTTTCTTCAATATATAATCACTTATTGAACATTAGGAAGGACTTTGATACAGTGAATTCTACAATGTCAAGAAAAAACATTATATTCTACGTAGTCTGGTTATCACATATTTTAATGGTATGTTATCACAAAACTTTTACAGTATATTCATAGGTCAACTATTTCCAACTCTCTATTGGATTCTGATTCTTGTTGACATCAATATTTGCTGTAATGTTGTTCTCCATTTTAGAATAATTTGATATAAGTTCATTCTTATTACTTCTATTTATATGAATAATCTGTCATATATTAACTATGGTGTACTTATTTATTTGTAATTAAGAATGTTGAACATCATTAATTGATGACTTGGAACTGAAACTGAAATTATAAATATAAAATATTTTATCAAAAGTATGATGATTGTAATATTTATTTGATCTTAAATATTTTTAATTATTTCTATAAGATATTACATGAATTTTCTTTAGTTTTCTCGGAAAATGTGGTGATTATGTTAGACCATGACAAAGTCCAGTAGATTCATTAACTGAGTCTTCTAATAAAGCTTATCCTTCTGTCGAAGAAACTAATGAAGTATGAGGCATTATATTATGAATTAGTGTATACATTACTGTTTCCATAAAATTAAAAACTGTATTTCCAATAAACCAAATTTAAACTGACCAACAAATTCTTTTCATGAATCAATTTAAGCTTATTAAATTTATTTGAATAAAGTAGCCAATTCAATGAAAATAATGAAATGTCGTTTTTAACCTTCAAAATGCTGTGATTCCACTCACAAATCTCATCTTGAGAATTGAGACTGATTTTTCTAATTCTAATGCCTCAACCATACCTAGCTTGTTCAATCCATTTCTTTTATTCAATGATCAAAATATTATGGTTTAACCTTAATTTGTTATATTAACTATTTTAAAATATACTATATCAAATAACAAAATTCAAACTGTGCCTATTTCTTTGATGTACAACATTTGTTTCACTAATTTATTCTAAGTTATTTTTACATTTAATAAAAACAAAAATACAAACTTTATAATTTTAGCAAAGTACCTCTAATATTGTTATGTATACATCATAACAATAATTGCAAATACAGATATTTTCTTTAGACATCTAAAGATGTCTTTATTATATAATATCTTGATTAAAATAATCCGATTTATTATTTAATTACCTATCATTAACAATAATAATTTTATTTTTAAATTATTTTTATTTTATTTTAGGGACCAATATGGAAAAGTGTTCGAGGATTTAGTTATGCATATGGATATTCCATTATTCCTAGACCTAATGAAGCAATGCTTTCATTGCATTTTATTGTTCTGTAAATGCACATGCAGCATACAAAGAAACTAAAACTATAATGGTATGTATTAATTTAATAATGAATGACAACTTATAACAAGTAATAATATATTACAAATATTATATACCTAACTAAATAATTAATCATGATAATTTTCAGAAATCATATTAAGAAAATATCTGAAGTAACACTTGAAGACTTGCCTCAAATCGGAAAGAAGTATGTGATGTCATTATTTTATCCAAAGCTTACTAAAACAGCAATAATGTGTCCTCCGTCAAAGCTAGAAGAAATAGCTGATGAATTTAAGAAGTAATATAACTAATTATGAAACATAATTTAATTCAATTTGGTTAAAGCTTTCATGGACTAACAATTTAACATTATCTTTCATGAATTTATCTTCATCTATTCGTTTAGTTTTGTGCTAACATTTCAGAATAATTTTGTGTATATTTGCATGAATAAACTTACTGTTTTTTACTTATGGCTGCCAAACTAGAACATATGCTGTAAAAATGGAACATGACTAAAATTATAAAATGGTTTAATCTAAAAGATATAATAATAAAATAATTTGATATGTTCTGCTTATAAAGCCTATTCATTTATAGTCTAGTATAACATGGTGTTTATGTATTTTAAATTTAAATTTTAAATGTCAAAGCCAAAACATATTTTCAACGGTTACTGAAATTATTTTATGATTCCTGGAGTATACAAATTTTTGGTTTGATAAAATTGAATGAATCACATTAAAACCCATAATGTTTTAACTAAATGGTTTGATTTCTAGTTATCATCTATATGGTTACCATCTTATTGAAAATTATTAAGTTATAGTAATATTAGTTTAGTACAATGAAATATTGGATATTACAATATGTGATGTTTTTAATCCCATTTTCATTTACATTATCAATGTAAAAAATATTGTAGATTGTAGTCGTATGTGTCTTATCAAAATACAGGGTACTGCAACTTATTTTCTAATGTCCCTTGTACATTATTAGAGGTACTCAACGTACTAGTAACGTTTTATAATATTTTTGGTGATATGCTCATGAAATAAAATAAAAACAGCATTCAGATATGAAAAACTATATTTATTTAAAAGTATATTTACAATTATATCATTTACTTGATTTATTATTTAATATGGTAAAAAGATAGAATATTACTATACATTAAATAAATAGACTAATGTTTTGCTAAGAATAGTTTAACTAAAGAAATTATTTATAAATTTTTTTTTTTATTTCAAAATACACCATTTTATTTTTTAATTACTGTTTTTTTATGTCCGTATTAAGGACAACAATCAAACTATACACAAATATAAAAATGAGTAGAAAAAAATTATTTGATATACTTTTATAATTTCAATATTATTTGTGGTGTAAAAAATAATTTTAGGTAAAACCTTGATAACAAATTTTTATGATTTAACAGAAATAATTAGTATTTGATCTCTGTCAATAATAAATGATTTATACTTTATAGTATATAATATTTATAGTAGTATATAATAATTTATGATTTATATATATATTATTTATATAATAAATGATTTATATCTAGTATATTTAAAAGTAAATGCAAAAAAATACATGTTCTAAAATTCAATTTTTTTTCAGGATGGGCATTGATATGACAACATACAAATCATTGGATGAGAGTTTTCTGAATGATGCTACTTAAATCTTGGAATTAATTCAATACTTAATTCTATCAATGAAGCTTTTACTTACATTTTTTTAAAACTGAATCACATTTTTAATATTTGCAATCAAAAGAATTAATAACAATTATAATAATAATATTTTTTTTATCATCGAATATTTAAAACTTGTTCAAAAAATTAAGAAATCAAATTTACTTTTCAGAATGTTCTTTAAATATATTACTTACAATAAAATAACTTGTCTTTGAATTATCATCTATTTACTAATTAGTGTTGTATACAAATCTCTGTGGTAAGAAGTGATGTTTAAAATGTTTTCCAAACAAAATACATTTCAAATCAAATAATTGTGTTCCATTTAATCAGTAGTTAAATTGAACTATTACTATCACATTTCAAAATGTTTAAACCACAAACTATGATTATAATGGACTGGTATCAATATGAAGAGGGGTGTATAACGGGACGGGTCAAGACTCTTTCTTGATACATGGGGTTTTTATGCTCTCAAGCGCTATCTAGTTTTTATACACAATATAAAAGATTGTGTTCTTCATTATATAATATTTGAATACAACTGGATAATTATAACAAAAAATGTCACCAAGAATTTTACTTGTGGTGTTTGCAAAACAGCAGTAATGGGTCAGTATATAATACTGCAAAATTAAAAATAATTAGATACCTAATTCAATTTTTTTTCCAGATATAACATCTTACTTGGATAAACCAGAAGCTTGTTTGTACTTAAAAACTTTGTCGAATTAAAATATTACAATGTTGTTAATATTTTATATTATGCATTGTTAACACATTGACTGCCACGCATTTTTAAGTAGATTGACCATTTGGGCCAAGACCATTTTTTGTTTAGTGTTTAACGTTTTTTTTAAAAATTCATAGATTATGAACTTATTCAATATCATTTTATGTCATTTTACCTGTCGTACGTGAGGAGTTAAAAGACCCCTCAGTAGTAAAAAATATGTGAACCACATATTTTGTGCTCTTGAGGGGCTGAAAAGTCCTTCAAAAAAATTTATGAAAATAATATTAAAAAAAATGTATTCACCTGATAAATTCGTATAATGAATTTTTTAACACATTAAGAATAACAAGCTAAACAAAACAATTTTTAAACTTAACAACATATTAATAAACTTTTAACATTTGATAAAATAATAATAATAAACATAAGTAAAACTTGACAATTTTTGTCTCTTCAAACATTTTTTGTTTGTAAAAACATTAATTAAAAAATTATATAGTTTCCTCTATTGAAAGAATAACAAATAAAGTAATACATTTTTAGGAACTTAATTATAAATTGTTTTTAAGACTGACTTTATGAATATTAAAAAAGCATGGCATACATGTAGGAACTATACATGACAAACATATTGTAGTGACTATTACATTTATTTTGTGCTTGTTTTCTGCTGAACTCCAAAACAAGTTTTTCGTAACAGAAGACACATTTTTTTCGAGGAGTGTTAATTTTTTCTAACACATGATTATTAGAAATTTCTAGTGACGGAGGTTCTGGTTTTTTAATTAAATCAAGTATAATTTATTCTTCGAATTTTTTTATTGTTGACTTTACAAAATAATGATAATGCATTAGTCAAACTAGTGCCAAGCAAAGTATCGAAAGCAACTTTGCGATACCATTTTAAACTTTTTCTCAGAGGTGTTGAATAAGAAGTCATTTGATCACTCCTATCAATAAAACTTTTTCCTTGATTATATTTTATAACCATATCAGGTTTTTTTGTAATTTGACCTCTTTTAGATATTTCTGTGGTAGATCTAAATGTTTTGTACTTAACATTAATAAATCTCTTTTGTCTTTCCACTTGAGAACAACGACATTAGTAGTACTTTGTTGAGCAACAATTTCACCTTTTTTAATTTTTTTAGCAGTTACATCTTTTGGATTACTCTTTCTATTTGCACGTAGAGTACGAACTATATGTGTTTGTTTCTCATTTAGTTTATGGGCTTAAGTTACGCTTGTGTACCAGTTGTCTACAAAAAGCACACGTCCAAAACGTAAATAAGGTTGCATAAGTTCTAAAACAACTTTGGTAGATACCGCAGTTTCTGCAACCATTTCTTTGCTGGCATAAATTTTGAATTGGTATGTATAATAATCACCTGAGCACAATTTAAATATTTTGATTCCATATCTATGTCTTTTGTTTTTCAAATATTGTCTAAATTTAATTCTTCCACGAAATGGTACAACAGACACATCTAAATACACACTTTTTTCAGGGACATAACATAAATTAAATGTAGACACAAGTAAGTCAACTAAACCTTGGATTTTATACAATTGATTATCATCATTTGCATTTTCATTATTACCACAATAAAATACACTCAATAGTAGTTCGAATCTATTTCGAGACATAACTTTGTTCATATTATTAGCAAATAAAAAATCTTGTCTCCAATAATGTGCTAATGATGGTAATGTATTTAGCCCCATCCATAAAATGAGCCCCAAAAAATTTCTTATTTCCGTTCGATCAGTTTCATACCACTTCGATAATCGCGAAAATCTAGATGTTACCTTATTTAATTTGAATTGAGCATAACGATTTGTTTCAACCACTAAAAAGTCAAGTACAGTATTATCCACAAATAAACTGAAAAAATCATAAGGTGAACATCTATACACACATTCAATAATATCAGGATTTATTCCAACAAAATCATTATTTGGATTATATGGAAAATTATTCAAATTTCCACTGACGGGGCCCCAATTTATACTGTTCAGATCTATTATTTTGAGTATTATTATTTTGTGCATCGTTACTTTGATCGTTGTTATCTTCCTCACTAGATGGTTCAACACTGTTTTCATCATCATCACTTATTTGTTCATTTACATCATTTGAGTTGTCAGCATTTCGATTTTGTAAACCAGGCATTTCAAAATCTGGATCATAATCTTCATCATCGATAAAGCTTTCCGTGTCATCTTCATCGGAAAATTCATTTAACCACTGTATCACGCTCATTTAAAAAAATTTAAATACAATTTTTAGAGGTTTATCGAATTAAAAAATCGAAATAAAGTTCGTTGGAATTAATTGATAAAAAATGTTATTATCAAAACTGTCAGATGGCCAGCTGATTGATAACCATAAAAAAAAATATTATTATTTTATCATCAAAACCGAAAAAAAGTATGTAAAATAGTTTAATTGAATGATTTAAAAAATAAATAATACATTTATTATATTTAATAAATAACTAAGAAGAAATGCGATTTTTTTTACGCTAAGTATAGCGTTTTATTCGTCTGATAATAAGAAATCAGATGATAAGGAATTTTGATGGTAACTGAGAGGCTATTTGACCCTACAAGCTAATAAAGACAACATAGTTGTGAGGGACATAATGACCCCTCATGGCCCACTTAAAATTTCAACTGAGGGGCATAAGTGACCCTCATGACAGTCAACGTGTTAATCATTAAAATTTAATAATATATGACATTAAATTTAATAATAGATTTAATAATAGTTTTCCAAAAACTCTCTAGTGGTAAAAGTAGAGTAATTTCTTTTGTATTTCAGAAAAAAAGGTTATTGGATTTATGGTAAAATAAAACTACACAATGTGATTATAATAATAATATAATAATAAGTTTATTTGTAACCAATGTTACATGAATATATCAATAAAATAAATCATATAAAAAAATATAATGGCTACACATCCCCTGAAAATAGTTACTCGTAGATGCTGAGTTCACAAATAAGAAATTAAAAATTTAGAATAATCCTTAGGTACAGTACATAGTGTTTTATACAATAAAAATATTTAGATAATTATTATGTTGATTGATATGATTGAACAGTTTTTACATGAATAATTACAATATTATATTATTCATACATTTTTTTATAGTATTCACATTTTTAAAACTTATAATATTGACATTTTGTTGAAAACTTATGTCAAGTCCTAGAACTAGAGGATTTCATTTTCCAAAAGTGGTATTACATTTATATTGTTTAAGATTGATATTATTATAAGGACTGTAATATAACTATGATATATAATAAATTTTCATATTTTCATTGTGATACAAAATTAAATTACCATATTAATTATCAATAGAATATTTAAAAATATTTCCACGCATCATACTATATTTAATGAGATTCATTAAAGGACAGTGTCATTTTTAAGATGAGTGCACAAACCATGAGAAAACACTTAAATAAAATATATATTATTGAATATTATATGCTGTAAACTGTTATACAGAGTATTAAGTGAAGTCTTGTTTGAAAAATAAAATTACTTATTTCAATATTTAGATACGTATTACGTTTCCTACATTTTTAAAAACTACCCATTTAAAAAGTTGATGTTTATCTTTTGCCTAGTTGTGGAGGAGTCTTCAGTATTGTATAGAAAGTTCTGTCAATTCCAGCTCTGCTTACTGAATACATATTTCTCCATATTTTTAGATTTCATCAATGTTTGCAAAAAATGCCCCGATACTCTCTCCTTATACCACCTGCGGTAATAATGATTGAAAAGATCTAAAAAGAAGTGTTTTATAAATTACAATATGTATAGTACATATTTTTATATTTTATTTTTATAAATAATTTGACTAATACAATTTTACCTTGAATGTGGATTCTGTACAGTTGATCTGTATATAATGTAATAAATCAATAACTTGACTAATTTTCCCAATTAGACATATCTAACAAAACCGGACATTTGTCAGATTCAGTATAAGCTAAAATAACCAAAAAGCACTCTTTAGAATTTAGATGAGTATTTGAAATATCTAAGATTCAAGATTTATGTTTATACACACCCGAGTTATTTGCTTGATCCAACGCAGTGCGAGTTTTTTTTAATCTTCAAACACTAAACATATAGAAAGAACCAAAATTATTTTTTTTTATTCAGTAACAAAGTTCTTAAAAATGAATAAATTGAATGATTTGAAACGATAGTGATCGCGATTTATTATTTCAGCTTTGACTTTGGTATTTTTGTAAGTAAGACTTATTATTTAAATATTGTCTACAAATATTG
Organism: Therioaphis trifolii; assembly: GCA_027580255.1. Taxonomy (NCBI): domain Eukaryota; kingdom Metazoa; phylum Arthropoda; class Insecta; order Hemiptera; family Aphididae; genus Therioaphis; species Therioaphis trifolii. The sequence continues at coordinate 50,423,797 of CM050405.1, read as the reverse complement.
ATAGTACCACACTCCTTTTGAAATTATGAATAAAAAGTGTCAATAAATCTACATAGTATGTGCAGTTTATATCATTATTGTTAGCATCAGAAGTGTCAGACTAAAACCTCAGTAATTACAGACCACAGCTGTTTTTCGGTGTTAAAATAAATGAAAATTAGTTTTATAAAAAATTACTGTCTTAAGAGTTTTGTACATATATGTATTAAAATTTTCAGTTATCATTTAATGTTTGGTTATATAATTTAATATCAAAAAAATATTAATTGTAGGTACATGAAGCAATCAAGAAAATATATTGTACTATGTTATGAATTTTATTGACCCTTCATTTGTATTTTATAATGATTTGAATACTCACATCATCTCTTGTAGGGTTTCAAAAAAAATACCACTCAGTTCGCAGCTTTTCAAGGTAATTTTTTTTTTCGGCATAATAACATACGTAAAACATGATTGGAAACGAACGTACGAACACAAAAAAAATAAAAAATTAATATCATCTATAAAGTCGATTTCGTCTTATAATTTACAAATGATAAAGACATAATTTTCCGTCAATAACTTCTTTTTATACACATAGAATTTATGCAATATTATTTCAGATTATTAATGTATTTTCTAAGCTAATTTATTTGGAATCTTCGGGTATAAAAATCCGAATTCTTATAATTAGAAATTGCAATGCTGCATTCATTTCATACTAATATTAATCTAAATAATTATTTACATACTAATATGTTTAACCTATACCTATCTGATAGGCACAAGATATTTAATAGCTATTTTCGATAAAAAAAGGATATAGATTCGACATATCCTTCCATATTTGTAAAGGATCATCTGATAATCGGGCATGACTGCTTAATAAATATACTTAACATTTAACATGTGTGGTAGAAACAACTTTTGGCGTTTGGAGCGAGATAAAATTGTAATACAATTAGTAATTAAAAAAATACAAATACATTTTAAAACATCGAGATAAAACCTCAATGTTTTTTTTTGATGTACCGAAGACTAAATTTCTATGGTAAAACATCGGTGTATCGACCAAAAACATCGATGTTTTTTGCCCACCTCTACAGCATATATCGAGGCATACATCGACATATGCTGAGAATGAATCTTTTATAGTTCACAATAAAATTATTTGTATAATATACTATCTTTAGTTAGTTATACATTTTATAATTATTGTTATAAATATTTTGTAGATTTGAAATCCTAAGAACTCTTTTTAAAATGGATGAAATAATGCATGAAATTGATCAAGTAGGTATTTGATTTATTTAACATCTTAAAATCCAGATATTTTTTCTTACGTGCTAAAAATGATGTTGGTAAAGTATTAACCTTTTTGTATTCTATAATATTGGTATTAATTTTGTCATAGTATGTGTAATTTAAAAATATATTTTGTTTGTAAACAGACCTCTTGTTATTAACTATTGATTTATTTAGAATCATAAAATGAATATTATTTTTACACCCAGTGGCGCCGAACTCAATTTTTATAGGTGGGGCAAAGTACAAAAATTAATACCTACCCCACCCATACACCTAACAATTCCCTTTCACAACTTAAAAAAAATGGTCATCAAATTTTTCTTTGTTTCTCCGTCACCACCCCCGCCCCATCTATATATATATATATATATATATATATATATATATATATATATATATATATATATATATATATATATATATATATATATATATTCTTCTATATGTATACGTTTTTCTATATCTGCCCAAAATGGAAAAATCATACTGCCTCACCGTGCCACCATTTTGACAAGGATTGACAATAACAGTGTATACAGTATACTAAATGGTTCAAATATATGTTATTATAACAGACAAACATTGAAATGTCGTGTTTACTTTAATGACGAAAATATACATTGGGAACCGGAAGTATTGTTTAAATATTTCAGCTAAATTACTATTTCTTATATAATAGTGCAGATGAATAAAATATACAAGCAGTTATTATTTAATTTGTATTATTTATTTAATTGATACGTATTTATTAATCAGTTTTTGAAATTAAACACTTTCAAGTTTCAACAATTTAACTTTAATAACCCTAACTACCTAGCACCTACTACCCTAACCACCTAGCACCTATCACCCACCCACCCACTTTCAAAGGTGGGGCGACCGCCGTGTGTTATTAACACACATTTAGTTAATTGTGAAATATGTGTAAACTGAATAATAAATACTTTAGAATGAACAAAATGTATTATAATATACTCTAAGATTAAATATATTACATTTCTACATACATTGTTTTCATAATTTCCCATCACTACTTAAAAATTATAAACAAAACAATAGAAAAAGTGGGAGAACAATGATAGACGAGTTTCAATGTTATTTAAGTAAACTGTACATGTTTATAAACCCTCTGCTGTATTTTATTATTTATTCTTCAATATGAATTTCAGATTTCCACGCCTAAGAGCCATGATGCAAAATGTAAGAGAAACACTTCGTACATATGTAGATGATTTTCATTTTCACTGTTAATTGTCTAGTGTTTTTGTGGTAGGTATTCGATTGATAAATTCTAGAAAGGTGTGGCCGGAGAATTCGCCCGAAAGCGATAGAATTAGAGAGCAACTCTATTACGTTCCAAAGGGTTACCAGTACGGTTTGACACCGCTCAAACGAATTTTAGTCCATACCGGCGTTGGATCAGATTGGGAACAGTTTAAGCCCAACCAAAGCGAGTTCATTGACTGTCCTGTCAGTCAATGTTGGTTGACCGTAGATAAATCGCTGGGTTCGGAAGTCGATGCAGTACTCTTTAGGCGTAAATACAATGAACCTAAATACATAAGACCACCTAATCAAGTAAGCTTACAGCTGATGAATTTTTTAATACGACATTATATTGTTGTTGATGTTTTTTTCGAAATTATCATCTATTACTGGTGGTTTATATTTTTATCTTTTGAATTAATACGTATTACTCGGAGAAAATTGTAAAATCTAAACAATAATGAAATACATACGAGTATTAATGAAACAGATTAAAGGGCATAAAATATATAATATTCGGTATTTCCGAGCTTTTTAAAAATAGACTAACATGTTTAATATTGTATACCTACAGCTTTAATATTATTTATAAATTAATTACGAAACAAAAATGCTGTAATTTTTCTTATGAACTCACATAAATATCAATAATAATTTTTTCTCGATATAAACGATATTTATGAAAACTACTAAATAAATCATTATGTAAGGAAAATACAGTAGAACCTCGATTATCCAAGCCTCCGTTATACGAACCCTCTATTATCCGAACTACAATATTAAAGTATCCGAACGTTAAAACTCGTTGAAGCACTTGTATCCGCGGCCGTTTTATCGAATTTATCATAACATTTGCTATTGATTTATCACTAGTACATACATATATTTTGAATGTACGGGTGATTAGTAGATGATCAAACGATTTTTTTTATAAAATTATAGAATTATGGATCCATTGTCAATTATTTCAATATTTTCTTTTCGTTTGAATATATATTTGATGTTTTATTTCGTAATATGTACTTGTGTATATTTATTTTTTTCTCATTTATTTTTATTTTTCAATGCCATCATATTTATAAAATGTAATCAAGTGCTTCGTTTGATTTCATACTTTTTTCATTGTCTTCAATGAATGTATTATTATTTTTATTATTATTATTTTACTGACCGGTTTATTTGTTTAAGTATATTAGGTAGTAAAGTTTGAATTATTGTATACCATTGATTTTTTTTTTTTTTTAATACTTCTGAAAATTAATATTTCTATAATGACTTGATGGAGAGAGTACAATTATTTAGTAAATTATACTTTGAACGCAATCGGATCATATCAAGATTATAAGTGATGAAATTGTGGGCTCAATAGGCCGTTAAAAAGGTATAATTTTAATTATCGGATGCACTTTCCATTCAGGCGACGCACACAGTTTAAGTAATTAATAAAAATATTGATAAATATTTTATTTCATGTACCAAACTCTTATAATGATTGTGTACTTGAACTTTCATCGAATATATCGATTAAATGTTGCGTCTTTATAATCAATAATGATTAACCGTACCATATTATTATATAGTTGTTTTAATCGAATCTCGCAGGTTATTGAAACGAATCTAATCATAAAATATTACTTTTTATTAAATTATTTTTAGACACTTACGCAGTACAAATGTTCAGATTCACGCATAGGTTTATTGTAGTGCCTAAATGAAAAATTCTATTGATTAGGCACAATTTTTATTTTATTCGATACGTTTCTAACACGGAAAAATTATGGAATAAAACTATTCGTATATAATGTTTCCCCCCCCCCATTTTGAACCGAGGACCGTGCGGAAACTGCGTTGGCATTACTTCCACAAATTCGTATGTAATGTAAGCCGTAATCGTAGAAAAAGATAGAATCACAATCATGAACATGGTTCTGAATAAACACGAATATAACAAAATACAATAGTTACCTGAATATGAATGACATTGCCTTAGAAAGCTGCATATCCGAAATCTGATTCGATCCAAATTCTATTCGTAATACACACAATCTAAATACAAAACTTTATGTTTCATATTTTACTAAATTTATGTGATTTTGCATTACGGAAGAATTTAAGCATATTATCATAAATAATGCTTCAAGATCAAAGATTAAAGAAGGCGAAAATTCGTAATTAAAATAATACCTAAACTTTTTTTAAAATAATTATACACGTATGCAATTTCTTTTAGATTCTGATTGAAGCAAATGATCTTATGGTTTTAACAATAATGTTTTTTTTTCTGGAAATACTTTTTTTGCTCAACTTAACTTTGTCCAAAAGTTTCATCCAGCAACTCTATAGATCGGAAATGTTATGTAGACGGTACTTTGAAGGTTTATTAAAATCCAGTATGATAGTTTTTTCCAGGTGAGATGAAAAACAGCTTAAAATTGACCAGGAAAGGCGGAATTCGCCGTATACGACACTTTCGTTTAATCGAATTTATTTATTTCGTCATTACTCCAAAAATGATTTTTCTAGAAACTTGAAATTTTGATCATATAATATTATTGACGTATCGTTACATTAAAGAAAGTTTGAACAAAGTTTGACAACCTTTGGGTTAAAAATAGAACTATTATAATACTTTATTTTATAAAAGTTTATCCATAACAAAGTTTCAAATATCATTATTTAACTTCATACACTTCTCTAAAGATTCTCAACAAATTTCGAAAATCATGACAAACGATTTTTTTTTATTAGCTTTTAAGTAAATTATTATACGATGTTGACGTAATAAACTGTTTTTACGTCAATTTTTAAATTTGATATTTATTTGAAGAAATTGGACAATCCAAACGGTATATTTTAATTCTGAAGCTTTGCTCAGAACCGTTTAACTAAAGAAATGACGTATCATTTCATTGAAATTCTATACACCCACACCAACATTAACTTGTCCAAAGAGCGATGAATACACGCGGGGCGTAGTGTGTATTTTTTTAAATTAAGATTTCCAAAAATTAACTTTTGTTTATTTTCAAGAGTTTAATTTTTCTTAATGACATTTAAGGAGGCTAAATTAAAAAGTGATAAGTCCACAAAAAGCAAACTTCACGACAAAGTCGAATCTGTTTTCAGGACCATTATCGCATAACAAGTTCGATCGGTATGTTGGAATGAAAATACTTCTATGTTGTGTGAGAATGATATAGAGAGAAACACAAAATTACCGCTTCAAATTCCTTTAACTTAAGTATTTAATATTACAAATAGTTTTTTTGAGCGCATGACTGGTTTATTTCGGTATTCATCATTTTCGTTTTGATACCGTATTTTGAATGGTTATCATTTTAAAATCTGTAAAAATAATTAATTTCAAGCGATTTAATTCAACAGTTATATGTTATTATTTTATATTATGAAGATACTTATTTTTATCTCACTTATATTTTATGTTTTCAGTATTATGCAATAAAATATCATTTATAAATAATTTAAAATTTAAAATGCTTTAATCTTGTCAAAAAAAAAAAAAAAAAAACATTCTAGTATCAAGCAGACGTTTTTGTAATTTAAAGGTTTTTAATCATATTTAATTTAATTGTCACAGCTCCACGATTTAATATTTATTAATTTTTTTGTAAAACTCATTCTTCCTGCACGCTGTTTATAAAATTTATTTTTCTGATTTTGATAATTAATAATAATGATTAAAATATAAATTTTGCTGTAACTCCAAATGTAATATTACCGTAAGTTATTATATTTCTATTAATATTATATTTACGTCTAATGAAGAAAAAGTGTAATTTTGATTGTCGGCATAAATCTAATTCGTACGAGGTGAATGTTATTACTTATTAATGACGCACAAATACATTACACTCAAACCTCAACTACGCGAATATTTTTCTTGCCTCTTAGAAATTTCTGAACTCCCGACGCAATATCTATCAGCGCTACTGAGTCGGAGGTAAAGATATTTTACCATAGACCACTCAAAGTCAGTAACGACATTCGTACATCATTAGATATTAATATTATCATTATAGGAGTGTTTTACAATCATACAAATGTGTACGTATGAAATGTATATTGTTCTGTAAAATAATTTAACAGTTGCCGCGCATCTTTATTCTATAGGCTATACGTTGTGTACAGTATTAGCGTTTATAAATTTCATATTTTAATCAAATCGTAGTTAATGAATAAATAATTTCTTCACACTTAAAAAAAAAAAAAATTGAGTAATAAATCTCTGGAAATACCTCCGGCGAATTAAATTGCATACTGTTTATGATTCGAGCCATCGAGACTCGACTATGGTAGTTGTTTCATTAAACCAGAAACCGAAACCTACATGAACTACGACACGTATCACCGAGATATATTATTATATGATTGGATTCACCTGGTCCTGGCGCTATGAACATTTCGTTTTTCTTAGTTTCCACTCGGAACATTACTAACTCGTCTGTCGGATCTATATCCCTGACGCACCGCTTTGCGTTTTCCGTCAAATCTTTTGTCAACTTAGCGTAATGCTTCGCGGAAGTCTTATCCATCGTGCACTCCATTAAATGACCTGCGGAGTTTTTCCACTGTCCATCATCCAATGCATATTTTTATCGAGTTTTCAATTATTAATGACCGTTGGAAAATACAAACCATCATCGCCTACCACAAGAGTTCCAACGACTCCACGGAGACTTGTTATGCGTTTCAATGTTGCTTCCAATTCATCTTGTATCTTTAAAGTTGAATCTTCCTCCAGCGTTTCTAACATTGCCATCGATAACAATCAATTTCGACGTACCTATAACGCACTAAGTGTGATTGCTCATTAAGATCAAATTAACAAATACATTCAATAGGGACTAGACGTTTCCATGTAAACGTAGGTCACTAAAGTAGTAATGATAATATGTTCGGTGACTACCAGAAAATAAAAATATCAAATATTTGTATAAAATAGTTTCAACTCAATAGACATATATTGATAAACATTAGTAGTATCTATAAATATTATGAGGCCACAGCATTTAAAATGAGAGTTTTTTTTTCCTTTAACACTCAAATACTGATATAATTTGTTATAGTTTTAGTTGTTTAAATGTTATTAATAGTGGTCCAAAAGAGGTAATTTTAAATGGCATGTATTTCATCTCGTTAATTATTCGGAGCAGCTATCTCATTTTCAGTTTTTCCAAGGACGAGGGAAAACTGTATAATAAGCACTTTTAGCACCCCTACGGTTTGCGCCTACTGTTTTATCACTGGGAAATATGTTACGGTTGTCAACAGTGGCGCCGAACTCAATTTTTATAGGTGGGGCAAAGTACAAAAATTAATACCTACCCCACCCATACACCTAACAATTCCCTTTCACAACTTAAAAAAAATGGTCATCAAATTTTTCTTTGTTTCTCCGTCACCACCCCCGCCCCATCTATATATATATATATATATATTCTTCTATATGTATACGTTTTTCTATATCTGCCCAAAATGGAAAAATCATACTGCCTCACCGTGCCACCATTTTGACAAGGATTGACAATAACAGTGTATACAGTATACTAAATGGTTCAAATATAATATGTTATTATAACAGACAAACATTGAAATGTCGTGTTTACTTTAATGACGAAAATATACATTGGGAACCGGAAGTATTGTTTAAATATTTCAGCTAAATTACTATTTCTTATATAATAGTGCAGATGAATAAAATATACAAGCAGTTATTATTTAATTTGTATTATTTATTTAATTGATACGTATTTATTAATCAGTTTTTGAAATTAAACACTTTCAAGTTTCAACAATTTAACTTTAATAACCCTAACTACCTAGCACCTACTACCCTAACCACCTAGCACCTATCACCCACCCACCCACTTTCAAAGGTGGGGCGACCGCCCCACCTGTATATGGGGTTCGGCGCCACTGTTTACACCTTTAAATTTAATTTAATGATTTTAATTTTAACCCTAGTTTTAACTATTTTTAAGATCATTGTTTCCTCTATGTATAGATGGATTTAACAGTGTAAAATAAAATCTTAACTTTTTATGCTTCATTGTTATTTCAGGACTTAACTCGCAGACATCGTTTACGCATAAAGATATTCTAACAAAAAACCAGTTCGCATCTAATGATCTTCAATCATTTATCATGCTGGAACTGCACTTGTTAGATTATGCATGTACTTATGGTATATATTCAATGAACATGTATGCAACCCGTCATAAAACCAACTTATTAGAGAATGATACTGACCATCATTTTCTAAAGTAATTAAATGCATTTACCCTAATTACTTCAAATATTAATTTATAATATTTATGCTGTTTTAGAATTCTTAAAAACTTAATTAAAACTAATAATGAAATTAAGAGACATTCAGTTGATTTTTATGACAGTTTTCATTCATATATAAATTCATTTATGGTGTATTCTAGTGTTTGGAATGAGATTAATATATCAGAAAATGTTCTACTAGATATCACAGATGTAAAAAAGTAAGTTAAAAAAGTTGATTCTATTTTAAATGGTAATACAATACTATTCAGTCCAACTATTACTTGTAGATATATATTTATACAAGATCAATTGATAGTGAAAATGTATGATAATATAGATCAGTGTTTCCCAACTGGTGTTCCGTGGAACCTAAAGGTTCCGTGAGCCGGCGCCAAGGGTTTCGTGAAAACCTTATGCCGGAAGTATCTGACAACCCACTCATTTAAGTGTACAAAACATATGTCAGCATTACTATTGTACAAAAAATATGGGGGTTCCACAAAAAGTTCAAGCTCCTGAAAAGGTTCCGCGAGTAAAAGAAGTTGAGAAACACTGATATAGATAACCTAAGCCACGATGATATCAAATTATAAAACCACTTTTTTTTCAAAAAAACAAATCATTATTATTAATATTATATTAAACAATTGTTATTTTATATTCTTGTATAATTTGTGGTTTATTATTAATCATTATTGACATATTATGGAATGTTTTCATTAGTCATACAGCAAAGAAAATTTGCTTTTTAGCAATTTAAATCATTATGGAATAAACCTAAAATTTCTATTTTATGGAGTACATTATAAATTATATTTTTTTCACAGAAAGAAGGATAAACTATTGAAAAAAATATCAAAAATTAACCTGATGTCAAATATTATTACATATTTTATATCAGACTCGCATATAGATTTTAGAACAGAGGTTGGACGAGCAACATTAAATACTGCTTTAAAGTATAGAACTCCAAGAAGTTTAGAATATTATTCAAACAAAGTAAATTCAAATGAGGTAAATTAAAATTATATGAACTGACATTTGGTTAATGTAGTTATTTTTAAATATTGTAAATAATAAATAAAATTATATTATAGAATGAGTAAATAAACAAAATAAAAATTACTAATTTTTATTACACGTTATTTATTTTTACAAGTTACAAAATAAAATAGTTTTACTGAGTTTCTGTTGTTTATTAAAATTTTTTATAATTGATGTTGTAATTATTTTACTGTAAGAGTATAGCCTCACATTTAGATAAATTCTAGTTATTTTATTTATAATATAAATTTTGTAAGGTCTTTCTAATATATCTATAGAGTTCCAGCAAGTATCACATTCTGAAAATAAGGTGGCGTTAGTTGCCAAACAATTTTGGACATTTATCATAATCTTTAAATCCATATTTTTTACAAACAACAGTTTTTTATCAACTATGATGGTTTTAAATAATGTTTCTGTTAATTTTATAATTGTATACACCCCTTCAGAAGCATAATTCAAACCACCTTTGTTTTTCATTATTGTGAAGTTTTTTGGTGTTTTATTTATATGATACCTATGACAATTTTCAGTGTATGATTCTGTAATAGCTTCAATACAACTATTACATTTTAAAGTTCTGATTAGTTTTTTAACAATATATCCACTTATATAGTATAATATATTTTCAGTGATGCTATTAAAAGCTAAGTTATTATACTGTTCAGCCAACAAAGAAATATCAAGATCATTTTCTAAATTTTGTTCTGGTGCTTTGTACTTCCATTAAATTGAAAAAAGATAATCTTCATGAGGTGACATTAGTGTACAATTCCCTGAGCTTAGACTTATTGAATTGTGTAACAAAATACTTTTTAGTGCATGTTTAAATTATAAACAGGTAGAATTATTATTATAAACCCAATATACCTCTCAAAAATCCAAAAAAAAGTTCTATAGCATCTTGACTAAATTTTTATGTCAGAATAAATTTAAAATTATGATTTACCAACAAATCCTTGGCTATAGCCAAAGTAGATTTAACAGATGCAGCAAAACCTAGTATAAATGTTTTTCTTTTGCTTTTCCATAAATCTTGTCCAGTAGCTGTCTTTAATGAATACAAATAGTCAATATTATTTTTCATCTGTGTTTCTAAGTATTGAATATTGTGACTATAAATTGGCTGTTTAAAGCCTTTTGCATATGGGTTTCTTGAATTTAAGATATCAAAAACCTCATCTATCACCCTGATAAATTTAATTGTGGGATTACATTTTTCAAAGTCTATTGAAGTCTTGGATAGAAATTGTAGAGAATGTGCAACAGATCTACTAAGTGTTTGAACTGCCACTTTTACCTTCATACTATTGCTTTTCCAATTAATATGTGAAGAGTTGATCTTATTAGCCAATTTAAAGCCTATATTGTTTTGCAGTTCAAATAATTTATCAATGTATTCAATAAGATTTTCGTTTGAATCTTTGAACACCCAAGTGTTGCCAAAGCATTATGTAATATATGTGACAATTTTCATGTAAGACTTGAGGCTGAAAAATGTTTAAACTGTTTTTTTTAAGGTTTCATAATCATAAATAATTTTTATAGTAACTTAATTTTGAATCAAGTAACTTCGTATGTCACTGAATTACAAATGTTCGATATGGTTTTACATACCACATTGCTATACATTTTTCATTGGTTTATTAATCTATAATACACAATAATTGGTTTGTAGCAAAATTATCTCTAATATGACATAAAAATGTATGTTTATTATAATCTACAGTATTTTAATTTTTTTTTTTTTAATTATTGTAATGATTGTGTGATGATTGAATGTAACTTTTGTGTTCAATATTTGTACACAATTACTGAAATATAATGTTTTACTCTCTATTATTTGAACAGATAAAATAATTTTAAACCACTTTCATTTCATTAATTTTTTTAATTTAATATTGTGTTACTTAAGTATACATATTTTTCACTTTAAACTGTTTAATGTCTGTTACATTTAAATAGAATCTGTGTATTATAATTTGATTTATAGATATAATAATTCGATTTAATAAAATAACAGTAAATTATTTATCAGAAACGCGACACTTAAATTCCGCTTGTATCATATAAATTTTTAATTGATATTTTTTTAAATAGAGTAGGAACTCTAATTTTATTTTTTTTCATGTAATAAGCTAATTTTTGAATTATTTTGTTCTTATCACAAAAAAAAACTTTATTTCTTTTTTTTATCTATGTAAGTTTTAGGAAAAAAGCATTACTTACGCCTCAGCCCTCATCATTTTGTTTTGGGAGATATGAACATTTAATATTTAGAGAAATGAAGTAGTGGCATTAAATTTGAGCCTTGTAACTTTTTAAGTTTTCTACTATACATTTTAAATATTTTATCTCTTAAACTATTCATCAAATAAAAATAAATTGCACATAAAAATTGTAAAACTTACTATAATTATTTTAAATATTTTTGTAACATTAATGGTTAATATTGAAGATACCTTCTTGAAAATCAGGCAAAAACTATTTTTGTCGCAAAAATATGAAGTACGAAGTCAAATTTCAATTGTATGCACCATCAAGATTCAACGAATGAGGTCAGCACGCACTGTTGTGAAAGAAATCATTCTTCATAAAAATAATAACAATCTCATGTCCACTACACCGGTATAGTTAATGGACGTGAGGAACAATGAAAAGTTGTAAATATACATAGGTATTAAACATTAGTTATTCTCATCCTGTCGTCTTCTGTTATTTTCGTTGTCTTATAGACGTCACGAAGCGTAAATATTGCAATTATCGACGTTCTTTTAGTTCAAAAAAAGTAAAACATTTTGATATCGTTTCCGACAATTGTTATTTAGGTACACTTTCAATACGACAAAAATTAGTGTTTGTTCGATTTGCCATTGATAGTATTGTGAAAAATTGACACGTTCATTTCGGCTGGGTTTGATATATTATTTACACTTTTTTTTTTTTAAAAAAAAAGCTAATTTACAATCTATACTCAAGTAAGCACAATAAGTAAATGTTTATAATTTAGGGAATATTTTAATAACATGAGTACGATTTTGATGAAACTACTCATTAGTAGGACCTCTGAATTTGAATACTGGCATAATTTTTTTTTTTAATTTTATAAATATTTTTTTAAGGAAACTCCAGGCCATTTTTAGTTCTGATGGGTTAGTTTTTTAGATGATAGAATGTGTAAATCGTTGTGTAGGTTTAGATATGCGACACCACAGGCAACCAGTAACTACTCGTTGACTTATTGACAGAAAAGTTTTTAGTGGATGGAGGTTTGACAGTGTGGTTTGTCCCCATATTGAATACCATACGTCCAAATGAGAGCTAATATGGTTTTGCATATGAGAATTTTGTTTTTTAAACTGAATTTGGATTCCAAAATTGGACGGATAATGTAACATACGTATCATTCAGTTTTTGGTTTTAAGAGGTATTTTTAACTATGTTTCGCACTTTAAGAATTAATTCTCCATCAATATTCTTATTTGCTGAAAACTGTTTTGTATGTGTGTATGTGTGTATAAAAGTACTGTTGTAAATACAAAAGTTTTCTGAGAAAATAGATAACTTAAAAGTGATTTTATAACAATCCAAATATATTTTCATATTGTGAAGTATTTTTCTTAACAAAGTAAAATAAAATTTTTTAGAATGACTCCTTTTACTTAAAATTACTTAGGAACCAAATTTTAAATTTATATCATTGATGAATATATGATAAATTTCTAGGTATTAATTAAATAATAAAAAAAATTCCTCCTAAAAACATTTTATATTTTGTTACTCTGTACAAAAGTATATTTTGCATATAGTATAAAATAATTTCATATAAATATGTAATATTATTATATAATAAAACTAAACTTTTGTTCATTTAAAGATTTAAACCAATACATTATGATTTATGAGCATAATGCTTTTTGCTTAAATGTAATTTTATGATTATATGTGTTTGATAGGTATCAACTACAATTTAAGTATTTTCACATGTATTAATAGTTGTAGGCTGTAATTAAAATTATACCTTTTGTAAACTTTAACAAACTTGTAAGTACCTACTTCATATTGACTTGAATACATTTAATAAAAAATGTTTTAGCATACAATAAAATTATTATTTTATGAATTAACTACACTCAAATTTCAAATCTTGTATGGTTATTTCATTAATTTCCTACAATCCTATGTTTAATAAAATGGAACTCACAAACTTTTTAAATGTTTTGTACAAAGAGTTAAGTATTAAGACTTTTTTTTAAGTTTTCTGTGAATTAATTAATTTGTCAAATATACTATTCTCTACTCACAAACACCAAGCATTGCTTAAAACATATAGATATCTATTTATTGTTGAGTCGAACAAATATAGTTTCTTCATATTAATTTTATCATCATAAAATTATTTATGTTATTACAATAAACAGTTTATGACACAAATTTAGTGCATCAATAATTACATAAAAACAAAATGAATTATAATTTTATGCTTAAAAAATTTTTTTCACAACCGTTTAAGAAGTGTATGAGTATGATCATAAGTTTTTGTCGAATATTTACAAATTTATTGGGAATACATTTTTTTTAAACAAGGTACCTACGTTCAAAGTTCTTTTTTTAGCCCAAAAGTTGTCAAATTTATTCGAAACTTTTAAAATATATTTGGTAATACATCAATAATATATTATTTATTATAAAGTTATAATTATATATGGTGGATTTTTCAAGTTTCTGGCAACATAATTTTTGGAACAATGACGAAATTACTAAAGTCGATTTAATGAAAGTGTCATTTTCGGCGAATTTTGCTGTTAACACCCTATTTTGGGCGGTTTTTGCTCTCGCATGAAAAAATTATTTAAATGAGATCTTAATAAATGCTCTCAGTACCATCTACATAAAATTTCCGATCTATAGATCGGATATAATATCCGACCTATGCAGTGATTTATATTTATAGATAGATTTATATTTATATTTGTATTTATAGTTTTTGCGGCACAGGGGCCAGGGCTAATAATTTTTGCCACCCTCATGTCTTCAATATGCAATATTATTTAAATATAGGTTTACAATTTATAAAAAGTATAGTTTTATATAATATGTAGCATAAACAATACATTTTATTGGAAGAAAAACAATATTCATAAAACATAAAATAACATAATCATAATAAAAAAAATCCAAAATTGCTATGATTCATAAATATATTCATGAAAAAAGTAAAAAAACAGGTGTGAAACAATAAAGTCAAGAACTTAAAAATATTTACGACGCAATTTTTTTTTTTGAGCGAATTTCTTTAATAATGCCATCATAATCAATGATGGCATTGATTCAATAGTGATGAATACCCATAGTGCGATGTATGTCCGGCTTTTTACGAGTATTTTTGATTTATACACGTAGAAATGTCTTTGGTCCAACATAATAAGTCGTGAGCCGAACGTATCTATGGCGTGAGCTGCATGTGGCTCCCAACCATGATTTGACTGCTGTTAGTATAAGACATAAGTATATATTGAACGTGTATATATTATTCTTGGTTTATATAAGTTAAAACATGTTTTGATTCTTTTTAAATTAAAATGATTGTTGAATATAATATAAAATCATGTTGAAAATTATTTAAGTAATTATGCATTTTGATCGGCTACTAAATAAATATAAGTTTCAAATGTTTCAATAAACAATAATAATAGTATTGTTTTATTGTTATTGACACAAAGTGTCTTACGTTTTTTAATTTAAAAAAACATGCCATATACGCACTATTTAAAATACGTATATTAAATTATTGATACGTCTCACCGGCACATGCCTATTGAATTTTCCCAATTTATTTTACGTACATTATTTTTATATTTAATATTGCCGTGCTCAGAACTTCTCGATATATGTTAAACGTCGAAGAATAACACCGACATAGAGTATGACAAACTTAATTAACATTTAACACGTTTATTGTCGTAGTGTATCGGAAGACATACACAACGCACGTTACCCACGGGCACGACTCATGGGGCCACACAAAGACCAAATATTCTAAAACCCCAAACGCGTCTATCGATACAATACTATCATCGACATAATACTATAGTATTTTGTTCGGTACTTTATTTGATATTTGATTAATTACTATATTTTTATGTTTTTTAGGAGTACACTACAGTAACATTTGTATAGTACTCACTAATCAGATTTTATTTGACTTATGTATTGCAATAGTCATTTGAAATATATTATTTTATCTTAATTAACATTAATATGCATTTTTTATTGACTTTTTACATTTTTGACATGAAAATAAGAAATATAGAAAACAATTTAAATACATTTTTAATGATAAAAGTGCATTACGTTTTGAATAAGCACATATTTCGTCAAAAAGTGATTTTTTTGCATACCTTTTAATACTTTCAAAAACATATCTGGTACGTAATTCAAGATTTTGATGCATAAATGCATCAGTTATTTTGAGCTTTTTAACTCCATATAAATCCGAACCTTATTTATTATAAATTTAAAATAATAACTATCAGTCGTATACTATGAGAAGTTTGGGAACCTCTGCAGTGGTGTATATATTATAACTATATAATTATATACGCTGTAGGTAAAAATAATGCACTCCGGGTCTTTACATGGCTAATGTTTGTTTCCCTAACCAGTGTATTGAATAAGCAAACGTGCGCGTGCATCGACGACAGAGGGGCGAGTATAATAATGGAGTGTTTGAGCGCGAACCCACGGCCGGTTTTCGGCGACAATGGAATAAGAGGGTGCGCGCCAGATGTGTCGTTCGTCGGCATAATAGGTATAGTGTGTGCGCGTTCGTCCCCGACCGTTTTGTATAGCAAAGTCGATGGTAAAAAACGATGCTCAGAGACCACGGTACCTATTTTACAATGAATATTATTTCACACTCTTTGCCGAGACAGGAATTCGGTCCCCTATAGTACCAACTGAATATATTTCGACGAAATATAAGTTAAAATAATTCATAAAATCATTAATACCACGTAATAGATTAAATGTTAATACGCCATTCAATACTGTCAACAAAACCAAAAAACAAAAACACCGATTTAAAGTGCGACCAAAGACAATTTCGAAATGAAATACTCGAATAACATCAGAACCAAAAAGATTGCAAGCTGAGAGATCTATAATTATTAATCAAAAGAATTAAAAAATATATGAAATTTAGGTCTTACTCATCCCTAGTATAAAACCTCAAAACAAAACTTTACGAATGCTTTATTTTTTTGATTATGATATAAATGATAACAATTGTACGTAATAAAGCTGGGTTTATACACAGCCGAATTTTCGCCGCATTTTCCGCTGCCTTCAAAATATACATAACTATATGGGTATAGATTAGGTTGATTATATACATGGTGGTGGCGGTCTGTCAGATTTTTTCCACAACGAAAAATGCGGGCCTTTCTGCGTTATCCCGACAGAACGATAGAGCAATAAAAACGCACATTACTTAAATTCTATTATTTTAAATACAACCGAGCTGTCCAGTCGACGGTAAACGTCGTGTTTTTTTCACAGTATAGGTACATACACAATAAGTACGATATTTGTATACGAACAATAATAAATAAATAAATAATATTATATTATTATTAGTTATAGTTGTAAATAATGAATATTTATTGCTTAACCGTTGATATATTATATTTGACCTATAAATACATATATTACTGTTTAAACAATTGCAGATCAAGCATACATACTCTGATACTCATAAAAATTACTATTTTTTATGCCACTATTTTTTTTTTTTTTTAAATAAATTGTATACGTAAGTCATATTTATGTTTAATACATTTGAAGATTTTGATTATTGGGACAAATATAAGTCCAAGTGCTGATTTAGGTAATTTAAAAGCCATAGACTTAAATAAAATCTATTGTGTTGTAACAACGAGGCACTCATTTATTTTATACATTTTATGTAAACTATTCTTTTCAGTCATTTTAAAACTATAATTTAAAAATAGTTGAATGAGAACCTACAGTTGGATTTTATATTACATTAAAAAAAAAAATACTAAAAATAATGATATAGAACAAATGGTTAATTTATATATAATTAGTTTGAAACTGTTGAATTGACCAACATCATATTTTATTTCATCTATTAAAATTAATTTATTATTGTTATTATTATTACTATTACCTATTACGTTTACAAAAGTTATTACGAGTTATTCAATTTCAAACTGCTCATTTATTTTTGTGCTGTATTAGTTTGTATATGTATCATACATAATTAATCGATTCCGTATGCAACATTGTCAAAAACTTTAATGAAAATTCAACATACAAATAAACAAACTTAAGATATTCTAATATGACTAATATAAGTAGGTAGTTATTACATAATATGACTCAACAGTTTCAAACTATTTATAAATTAATTAATCATTAATTTATTTATATACAATATTTTTAGTTTTTTTTTTTTTAAATGTACTATAAAATCTAACCCTAGGTTCTCATCCAAACATTTAAAATAATAAAACATTTTAAATTGAAGTTTTAAAAAGACTAAATAAAATATTTTTTTTCCGGTAGAAATTTTTATTTTCCAATTAATTGGCCACATATATTACTATTGGTTCGAGTTTTATAAAGATAAAATTATTTTTATTTTATAAAATTTGTAATTGTTGGTTATAAAATTTCACTTTTTAAAATGGCTATTGTTGTAAATAAACAGTTACCAGATGTAATTTTTTTATTACATTGTCCAAGTGTTGAAGTGTCCATTGAAAAAGTACAGGATTTACTCTTTTTTTGTTTTTTTGAAATGATCACAGGGTAACCTATATCGTTTTATTATTTTTCGTAATTTAATTATTCTTTTATATTTTATGGTACGATCACCATAATGTATTTTCGCATATTTGTACAGTAGGTAGTAAAAATACATCATGTGTAATAATTAATAAATAGGTACGTATAATCATTGATTATAAATAGTATTTATAATAGTATTTATAATCAATGGTATAATGTTTTTTTATCATGTTCCGAATGAACCACAGCTAAATAATGTGTATATATTATATTATTTGTATTCGTAAAGATAATAATTCAGGTCCGTTTATACACAAATTGCCGCTCGGGCCATCATTAATTTTCCACTCCTTTAACCCACGAAATATTAGGTATTTGTACTATTGAGCACAAAATTGTTTCTTTATTTTCCGTACTTCGCACACGATTGCGGTTGGTGAATAACCTAGGTACTATAAAAAAAATACACCCAAATATCTTTCTATTATATGCTATCAAGGGCGATTGCCCCTCCAAGTCCTCCTTTAAATACGGTTCCTTTAATATTATAAATAACATATTTTTCATGAAATAGGTGCTAACATTTTAAAAGTGGGTTCTTTTTGTTAAAATTTTATGATAATGTGATCGCCATATCAAATAGAATAGGATCCATGTAGCAGCTGGTTTACTGTTTCTACGACACCAAAAGAATTCAAACGAATATAAATGTATGTATAAAAGGAATATAGCAAATAAATATATATTTATATATTATACACGCGCGCCCACACACGCACAAACACACACACCCACACACACACACACACACACACACACACACACACACACACACATACACCCACACACATTATACACAAATGATCCACGAATTGATTACATAACCTCCATACGTTTGAGCCGCTCGAGGTTCGCACGCGTCCGGCTTCTTTGTCTATGAATTCCAGGACCGAGTCGGGGACCCGCGAGCCGTCGCTCGTCGCAAACAACGGCTGCATCCGATCGAGAAGCAACGTTCGATCGCCGTTTCTTCCAAGACCGTTGACGCGTCGCCTGCCGGTGGCGTCTATCACGTTCGTTTATTCCACGTTTATTCTTTATTACTAGTCTCGACGCCGTAAGCCATTGCTCATTATAATAGTGTTGTATTCAATATGTCGTGCGGCTAAACGACGTACACGCCGGTGATGTACTGACGGTAGTTAATGTATCTCTTGGCGAGTAATTAAAGAATTTAAAGAAAAAAAGTCATCTCGATGATCGACACGCTGATTAATTCACGTCTTGCTGCGTACCATTATTTCGAAATTTGGTGTGCGTTCGTTCGCGTGAGTACTTTATTTTATTTTTTTGTACATTGAAAACGCGTCTTCAAAGGCCGTTTCACCGGAAGTCATGTCGAAGTATACGATTGGGAAGTAAGTACTCGGAAATGATATTTCTCATTCTTAATAGTATTATTCACTATTTATTGTAACGAAAAATGTCAGTCGTTAAAAAGTAGTATTCAGCGTACAGGTAAAACCGTCATTATACTTAGTAGACGAAATGCTTTTTTAGAGACGCTATTCGGACATTTTTGTCTCATAGTTTTACGCTAAACGTACAAAATGCGATAATCTGTTCGTGTATAAATTTAATCAATCGTTGTTTTTAAGACGTTGGCTTTTTAAAAAAACGTTTTCGCGATGAAAATACATTCAAATTGGATCCCAACTCCCCGTGAACACTCCATTGGATCAGCTAAAAAACATGTACCAATCTAAAATACGATGTTTTGTTTTATTATTTTTCTAGTTTACGACAACATTATAATATAATGTATATTTACTGTTTACGTAAAAATGATTACTCTACGTCTACAGTCTACATTGTAAACACGATAATAGATCATGACCAGTGGTGATGGGTATCACCGAGTGAAAACTATCGAACTATTTGATAGTATTAAACAATCTATTTATTCGATTGCTTTTTAATGCTATCGACTTTTGAGTACCGATCAATATCGATTACTGAATTCCTTCTAGTTCGTTTGGTTGTTTTTTAAATTCCTCGATAGTTAATACTATGTATTCATTCGAAAATTACTTGGTTGTTTTTTAAACTATCGATAGACAAACGAATCAAAATTCAATAGATAATACAAAATGAAGTGGACTCGGAGGGAGGAAATTAAAAAAAAAAAATGTAAATTCTTGGTTAGGTTACTCGACGTGTGTTTTGAGTTTTGACGATCCTACTCCACCGCGTCCGTAACAACAGTAATAGTAATAGTAATAGTGATACTAATAACAATAATAATAATAATAATAATGATGATGATGAATTTACGATGACGCCGTACGTATATAATATTAATCGTCGTTTCCGTCCTGTTCACAGGTTGCACCGTCCGCTGTCGTCCGCGCACGAGCCACCCGACGCGTAGCGATGTTCTCGCTGGCGATGTTCTCGATGACTACGCTGGCGTATTATTAATCGCTGCCGGCCGAGGACCGCGTAATCTACGATTACGGCTTGTTGGCCAGCAGGCGCACCGAGGTGGTGGAGCCGCACGGGTGCTGGTGTTCGCCATGCTGAACTCGCAGGGGCTGCGCACCATGGAGCCACGGGAGCGGAGCGTGTTGCGCTGGAGCGCGGTCAAGTGCCGTAACTCCGCGACACGTGGCCACCTAGACTGTCTCCAATACGCGGCCGAGAACGGTAGCCCGTTCGACCGTGACGTGTTGTTGTTCGACGCCATCGGCCGCCACGACGACTGCGTCCGGTACGCTCTCAGTCGGTTCGACCACGACCACGGTTTCCCGTCCGGATATTGGAACGCCGTGCTGAACCGGATCCACGAGTCGGGCTAAGGTTTTTCGCCACCCCGTCGCCTGTTCCACGAAGACGTACTTTTTAGTCTTCTCATCACGGTTTACACTGTGTATGCACTTGTGTCATCCTGTTTGTTGACACGGTTTGCTCGGTTTTTTTTTACCATTTTTGTATTATTTATTTAATATCATTTTTATACAATTGTGAATGGCAATCATGCTAAATGTACGCTCTATCAAAACTCGCTGCCGCTGCGATATTAATTAAAAATAATTTTTAATAGTGGATATTAATGACTGTTTTACTAGTAGGTTAGAATAATATTGTATATACAATACATACTGATAAGTCTATTTAAAATAATTTAGGAGTTAAAGCTTATAAATCATTTTGACTCTCTAAATTAGTTTCAAAAGTGTAGAACTACAAATTTGTTTGGGACGTTTAAAGTGGTGTCTTCACCATGAAAGATGAAAATAGATAAGGATTTAGTATCTTGTTCTATTGGGTACCTTATCGATATTGATTTGAAGGTTATCCAGGCCATTGAACCATTTCACTATATTTTTACTCTATTATTTTAAGTGTGAATTTTTTTCTAAGTATTTGGTTTATTATTAAAATTAATTAATATGGATATAATTGTTTAAACTGATAATATCGATTATTTTAAATGTACCTACCTATAACATTTTTAAATATTGCTTATTTATATTTTGCATTAATATTAGAAGTATTAGAAGTAATTTATATGAACTTTTAGTTGTATTTTGAGATGAAAATAGTTTGATGTTATTATTCTTAGTGATTCTGATTTTAGTATTGATTTTGATATTGTAAATGTTATCATTGTTTAGATTATTTGAACAAGAGAGCATCTATTTTTATTCGAATCTGTTTTATTATGAAAGTAAATATTAGTGTTGATGCATTTTGTACTTACATTGTTAGCACTTATATTACAAATTTGACACATCTGAGATGGGTAACTGGTAGCTTATGGCCCTGATTTGGCCTGTGTTATCTCTTTTAAAAGTTAAAAATATGTATTACTTTTAAGAATTTTATAAAAATGTATTTTGTGTTACTTTTTATGTGCAGATTATTCCATTATACACTATTTATATGATGGCTTTAAAATAAATATTTTAATGATGTACATTTGATTAATTATTTTAATATAATATCTTCATCTATACGTTTTTTCTTTCCAGTGAATCACTTTTCAATGTTTCACACACCTACAATTATAAAATAGTCAAGAGTATTACAAGATAATTAATTAACTACAACACAACTTTCCACGTTAAAACTTTAGACCGTGCACACAATTTAAAAACTATGCAATATTATAATAAATATTACTATCATTTTAGAATCTGAATGAAACGTAGGATTTATTGGTTTTACAATGATGTATTTCTTTAAATATGTATGTATAAATATAAATATACATATCAGCTTTGATGTTCAGGAGGTGCAAATATTTTTGAAAGTCTTTACTCTCCATTCATAAAAAACCATAGTAATTGTTCTATAACCATGATACATACTGTACCATACGTTTCATTGCATTGAATAGCATAAATGTTTCTCAAAATAAAATAATTAAAAAAACTACACATTTTTTAAGTTACCTACATCACATATTACACACAATGACAATAACTTAAAATACATATTAGGCAGTCATTAGGATTTTATGTATTTGTTATATGCAGTGTTCGACCTCTTATGGTGTAGACTTGGGAATTGAATTTGTGATATTTTCACCTAAAACTAACTACGAATTTGTGTGTGTATGACTCATTTTAAAAATGTTAAAAATGTTCAATTTAAAACCAAATGATTGTATACAATTGTCTTCTTTGATAAATCATATAAAAAATATTTGATAGCCAGCCTTAATTTTTACAATAGGGAAGTTATCATATATTTTGCTACACAGAACCGAAGTTCACATGAACAATTCTTATGGAGATTTAAAATTCTAGGCAAGAAGTTTTCTGCTATAACTATTCATCATTAACAATTAAACAGTAATGAATAACTTTTCAAAATATTTAACAGGTTTAGGAATAACAAAGAAAATATAAATAAAAAACAATTAGATTTTGTTTTAAACTAACTGATAACTCAGTTATTACTATTTGATTTTTTATTATTACAATGACAAATCTAACAAAATTTATCTCCAAAGAGATTTTTTTTTTATTCACATTCACTTTTTTTCTTCTTATTTTACTAAATAGTCTGGGCCTCACAAACTTCAACTTTCATACACATACACTTAACGTTTGTGCGCAATATAATGTAACATTGTAATAAGCAGTTATTGAAAAATCATATAATATTCTAAGCCAACTGAGATCATTAGATTCAAGTAAGTAATTGTCATAAAATTGAACACAATTTAGAGACAATTCCTATCAAACTATTTTCTAGAGAGGGATTAATCAAAGGACAGTTTTGTTTTTGAGATGAGTGCACAAACCATGAGAAAATACCGAAATGGAAAATATATTATTGAGTATTACACACTGTAGACTGTTATACAGAGTATTAAGTGGGGTATTTGGTACTTTGGAATAATAAAACTATTGATTTAAATAATTATGTACTATCTACATATATAACATATTTTTTAAACGACCCATTTAAAAAGTTAATGTTTGTTCTTTGTTAAACTGTAGAGTGGTCCTCAGTATTCCGTTGAAAGTTCCGTCAATTCCCGCTCTGGTAACTGAACACATGTGTTCTCCTATTTTCAGGCTACATCGATGTTTGCAAAAACTGCCCATCTCCTTACACCATCCGAGGTAACAATGGTTGAAAAAACCTAAAAAAGCTTTACCTGGAACATGGATTCTCGACAGTTGAACTGTATCAAGTGGTTCTTCAGTACGGTCTTAATGATTTGAATGTAGACGTTGACGCATGTTTCTTGTGGCACGCATAAATGTCACTGTAAAAAAGTATAGATAATTAAATGGATCTTTAAAACAGAATAAAAACATTATTTACCATTAACAAAATGAACCCCATCAAATGAATGCTACCCTACACAACACCGATTCATGATTAATTATTTTAAGTATACAGAAGTATTTGTTAATGAAAATCTATAAATTACTTAAATATTATATTCTCTCAGTTACAAATAATACCTAACGAAACCCAGACAATCGTCAGGTTCAGCATTAGCCAAAATAACTGAATAGCTATCTTTAAATGAATATTAGAAATATCTAACAATCCAGATTTATGTTTACACATGGCCGAGAAGTGCTTTGCTTGACAAAAAGCAGCACGGTTTTTTTTTTCCAATACAATAAAAAAGTTTTTAAATCAATAAATTGAACAATTCGAAACGGTCGTGATCACATTTGGTCATTTCAGCTTCTACTTTATATTTTTCTAGGTAAGACTTATTAATTTGAATATAGTCTATAAATACTGATGATAGTGATACCACTATTCTCTTAACATTTTGAATGAAAACTGTCGATAAAACTCAATAGCATGGGTGCAATATTATATCTCATCATTGTTAGTGCTAACCGAATTCCTGTCTCGGCAAAAAGTGTGAAATAATATTCATTGTTGAATAGGTATCGTGGTCTCTGTGTGAGCATTGTTTTTGACCTTCGACTTAGTTATACGAAATGGTCGGGGACGAACATGCACACACTATATGCCGACGCACGTACCGCCGACGAACGACACATCTGGCGCACACCCTCTCATTCTATTGTCGACGACAACCGGCCGTGGGTTCGCGCTCAAACACCCCATTATTATACTCGCCCCTCGGCAAAGGATGCACGCGCACGTTTGATTATTCAATAAACTGGTTAGGGAAACAAACGTTAGCCATATAAAGACCCGGAGTGAATTATTTTTACCTACAGCATATATAATTATATAATTATATATATATACCACTGCAGAGGTTCTCAAACTTCTCATAGTATACGACTGATATTTATTATTTAAACTTAATGATAAATAAGGTTCGGATTTATATGGAGTTAAAAAGCTCAAAATAACTGATGCATTTATGCATCAAAATCTTGAATTACGTACCAGATATGTTTTTGAAAGTATTAAAAGATATGCAAAAAATCACTTTTTACCGAAATATGTTCTTATTCAAAATTGTTTTCTATATTTCTTATTTTCACATCAAAAATGTGTAAAGTCAATAAAAAATGTATATTAATGTTAATTAAGATAAAATAATATATCTCAAATGACTATTGCAATACATAAGTTAAATAAAATCTGATTAGTGAGTACCATACAAATGTTACTGTATAGCTGAGTGTACTTCTAAAAAACATAAAGAATATTAATTAATTAAATATCAAATAAAGTACCGAACAAAATACTATAGTATTATGACGATGGTAATAGTATTGTATCGATAGACGCGTTTGGGATTTTAGAATATTACGTTACGGTAACGTGTGTTGTGTGTGTCTTCCGATACACAACGACACTGAACGTGTTAAATGTTAATTAAGTTTGTCATACTCTATGTCCGTGTTATTCTTCGACGCTTAAACCACATACAAGTTAAAGAAAAGTAGGCTCATAAGTTCCAACCTATGTAGGATGCGTATAAATATGACTCTGATCCTCCCTACTATCATTTCTGTCGCTGTTAGTTCCTGTTCACGATCGATGATTATATGTACATCGAAAAAATGACCGTCAGCAAATAAAACATGCATAGATCGAGGGACGTTTTTACCCTAGGGCTAACCAGGGCTATAACCCTGGGTGGCAAATTTTAAAGGCTGGCAGAAATCTGAACTAATACGCGATTTGTGAAAAAATAATTTATTTTATTTGAAATTTTTTTTAACATACCAGTTTTTATTTTTTTATAATAATAATAATATTATATTTATTTTTTCCAAAACGACAAGTGTCGCATTATATAAGTACGTAAAATAATTATTTGCAGCACCCCCTAAAAACGAAGCTTGTGCTGGGGGAGCGGTTCTTATATTATATTAACTTAAAAGTTATAATTAATACATAAACAATATATTAGTAATAGTTGGTATTATAAGTTGCAAAGTATATGTATACAATATTATAACAAGAGTAAAGATAAGAGTATGAAAAACAAAATATATTATATTTAAAACATAGTGTTGAAGTTAACAAATTATTATATAATAGACAGATCAAGTTTATTAACATGATTTTTGAATGACTTCAAATTATTAAAATGGCTAATGTTGATATGTAAGTTTTGACACAGTTTTAGACCGTTATACAAAACACTCTTTTGACCAAAAACTTTATTATAATTAGGTAGGCTTATGTTAATATTATGTTTATATCTTGTATAATGATCATGATCAAAAGATCAAAAGAAATAATTAAATGTTTATTTTTATAAATTACAACAAATTAAAAATTTACCTAAAATCCATAACTTTTAGTTCTTTATAAATTAATGTAGTACTTGTTTGAAATGAAAGATTTAGAAGATATTTAATAATGCAGTTTATAGTTGTTAATAATCTAGATAGATGATTGTTGTAAGTTCCTCCCCATATTGCTATACCATAAATAAAAACTGATTGTAACAAGGATAAATAAATAATTCTTTTATATGAGTTATTAAAAATATATTTGACATGAATATATTGATATTGAAAAAAAAAGTATAAATAATAAATCAAACCCAGCCGAAATGTACGTGTTAATTTTTCACAATACTATCAATGGTAAATCGAACAAACACTAATTTTTGTCGTATTGAAAGTGTACCTGAATAACAATTGTCGGAAACGATATCAAAATGTTTTACTTTTTGTGAACTAAAAGAACGTCGATAATTTCAATATTTACGCTTCGTGACGTCTAAAAGACAACGAAAATAAGAGAAGACGACAGGATGAGAATAACTAATGTTTAATACCTATGTATATTTACAACTGTTCATTTTTCCTCACGTCCATTAACGGTATAGTGGACATGAGATTGTTATTATTTTTATGAAGAATGATTTGTTGTGCGTGCTGACCTCATTCGTTGAATCTTGATGGTTCATACAATTTAAATTTGATTTCGTACTTCATATTTTTGCGATATAAATGGTTTTTGCCTAATTTTCAAGAAGGTATCTTAAATATAAACCATTAATGTTACATAAAAATTAAAAAAAATTACAGTAAGTTTCACAATTTTTATGTGCAATTTATTTTTATTTGATGAATAGTTGAAGAGATAAAATATGTAAAATGTATAGTAGGAATCTTAAAAAGTTACAAAGCTCAAATTTAATGCCACTACTTCATTTCTCTAAATATTAAATGTTCATATCTCCCAAAACAAAATGTTGAGGGCTGAGGCGTAAGTAATGTTTTTTTCCTGAAAACTTACACAGATAAAAAAAAGAAAATAAAGCTGTTTTTTTTGTGATAATGACAAAAAAATTCAAAAGTTTGCTTATTACATGTTAAAAAATAAAATTAGAGTTCCTACTCTATTTAAAAAAATATGAATTAAAAATGTATATGATGCAAGCGGAATTTAAGTGTCGCGTTTATGATAAATAATTTACTGTTATTTTATTAAATCGAATTATTATATCTATTATAAATAAAATTATAATACACAGCTACTATTTAAATGTAGCAGACATTCTTTTTTAAAAAAATACAGTTTTAAAAAGTTACCTTCTACTTGAAGTCTATAATTAACCATGTTCTATTGATAGAAAAATGATACCTAAACAGTTTAAAGTGAAAATATGTATACATAAGTATCACAATATTAAATTAAAAAAATTAATTAAATGAAAGGGGTCTAAAATTATTTTATCTGTTCAAATAATAGAGAGTAAAACATTATACTTCAGTAGTTGTGTACAAATATTGAACACAAAAGTTCTCATTACAATAATTAAAAAAAAAAAAAAAATTAAAATACTGTAGATTATAATAAACATACATTTTTATGTCATATTAGAGATAATTTTGCTACAAAACAATTATTGTGTATTATAGATTAATAAACCAATGAAAAATGTATAGCAATGTGGTATGTAAAACCATATCGAACATTTGTAATTCAGTGACATACTACATAACTTGATTCAAAATTAAATTAATATAAAAATTATTTATGCTTATGAAAACTATAAAAAAACAGCTTAATCATTTTTCAGCCTCAAGTCTTACGTGAAAATTGTCACATAAATTACTCGTAAATAACATTTTAGTATTATTCAAGAGCATATAGATCAGGGGTCGGCAACCTTTTTTGACGGAAGAGCCAAAAGTTACAATACACAAAATTTTCCAGATTTTAAAGAGCCACTAAACATTTTCGGAATTTTTTAAAATGTAATTAAATTTTTTAATTTTAATATACATAATAATAATAAAATTAATTAATACAATTTAGATAAATTTATAATAATAAAAAAAAACATGTTTTAATATTAGGGACGGCGTATGACTAATTAGTTGTAGTTATAGCATCGTGATTGTCGGTTTTAACGGCATGCACTATAGTCTATAACAAACATTTTACAACGATAGACTGTGATGGAGCACACCATGCGGTCAATATCAAATTATTTTATAGATATTACATATTGTTTTTGAACGTAAAATAATAATTTTTATGTGTAGCTGGAGAGCCGCAACTTTAGACCGAAAGAGCCACATGTGGCTCGCGAGCCGCAGGTTGCCGACCACTGATATAGATGGTAGATAGATAAGTCTGTTAGAAGTTTAAAGAATAAACATTTTAATCATTGTACTAATCATAAGAATTTCCTGCAGAAGGGCGAACTTAATTTTCGTGATTTATTTAATGTTAAATTTATAGGCGGCGCTTTGAGTAGGCAAACTTGCTACATCCATGTAAGCAACAGAAAACCGTGGTTGCATGATTCAAGTTGTAAAAGTTCGTACTTCGCCACATTGGATATTCTTCCCATAAAA
Source organism: Therioaphis trifolii (assembly GCA_027580255.1). NCBI lineage: Eukaryota > Metazoa > Arthropoda > Insecta > Hemiptera > Aphididae > Therioaphis > Therioaphis trifolii. The sequence goes on along the minus strand of CM050405.1, from coordinate 50,394,293 downwards.
AAAATGTTAAAAGAGAATGTGAGGAACGTAAAAGATTACGCGCAATGAAGAGACGAGAAACAAAACAATTATTCATAAGGTAAAAAATAAAATCATGGGTAAACTCTAGACTTGAAGTAATAGAGAATAGTTACAAAAATAACGTAAAACTATTTTTTGAAAAGGCTTATGAGATTAAGGTCGAATTTAGGACAAAATCAACAATTATAATAGACGGAGAGGGTTCACTAATAACGGATATAAAAGAGGCTACAGATGAGTTTAAGAATATGTTTCACAAAATCCTGAACCAACCTTTTCTGGTAGACACGGAAGAAAACATCAGTTAAAATAGTGCAAAAAGAGAAAAATGTTTACAATAAAAATGTTCTTTTTAATGATTCTATTTTAAGTGTTACAGTATCAATTTTAGTTCAAAAATAACAAATTCATTAAGATTTCTCATATTTCAGTAACACAGGGAATAGAGCAATATTAAAAAGTAGAAAATTTGTACTGTCGTGTATTCTATTGGTGTACTTAAAAAATGGTTTACTTAAAAAAAAATATTATTGGATTGGATTTATGGTAAAACAAAATTACATGAAGTCATTATAATAATAGGATAATAAGTTTATTTGTAACCAATTTAACATATATCACTTATTATATATCTATGACGTACAATATGTGTAAAAACTATAATGGTTACACATTCCCTGAAAGCAGTTGCTTGTATTCATAGTGATGCCGAGTTCACAAAATAGAAATAAAAAAAAATAAAAAAAAAAAAATAAAAAAAAAAATAAACATCATTGTAAAACCATAAGGTCCTTCGCTTCACTCAGAATCTAAAATTTACAATAATCGTTAGTTATAGGTAGTTAATAGTATTTTATACAATACAAATATTTAGTTAATCATTAAACAGAAACTATTGTGTATATGTTACGGTAAATGATGCTAAATGGAAATTAACGTAATTCACCGGTTATTAACGTTATTTACCAAATACACAGGTAATTATCGTTATAAACCGGGTAATCACATCAATGACCAAATACACAGGTAATTGTTGTTATTATAGAACAGATATGCACGTGAATCTCAAATACCTACTACAATTTAAAAAAAAAATGCATTATTATTTTTTATTTGTTTTAACAATTTGTACTCCCATGACATTTACTATTACATAATTTTTCAGCCCCACGGCAGGCACAACGTTTATTATTACAACCAGTCTTGCAATGGCAACGCTAGTATAGGCTCAGTGTCCACCTCATCTGTAGCCGATAAAGTTTTATCGATTTACCCAATTAGTACCACAATTAGTTTAGCGATCACGTCTTGATCATTGCTCGTTGGACATTATTTTAAAATAAAATCAACATTTCCCAAATCATACGGTTATTAACGTTATTCACTAGAAAATAACGATAATTCCCACATTCATAGGTAATAATAACGTAAATAACCGGCGAATAACGTTAATTTCCGATATAACATCATTTACCGTAACATATATACGTATATTGATCTGATTAAACAGTTTTTACGCATATAATTACAATATATTATTATTTATACATTATTTTTAAGTGTTTACATTTTTAAAACTCTTAAAATTGATATATTGTTGAAAACATATTTCAATTCTTAGAATAAGGGTATTTAATTTTCCAAAAGTGGTATTACATTTACATTGTTTAAGATAATTATTATTATAATGTCTCGTAATAATTCTATGATATATAACAACATTACATTATGTAATAAAAAATTAAATTTCCATATTTATCAATAGAATGTTAAAAAATATTTTTATTTATCATAATATATTGTTAGGGAGTGCATTGGTGCTCATTTTACTTTCATGCACACACATTCAGTCAAATTACATCTAACTTTAATTTTGCTCCTCCCCCCCCAAAAATTAATATCTGGATCCATTTCTACCTAGTATCTGACTATCATAAATTTACTTTTCGAACCGTGCTTTGTTTTGAATTTGGGTAGTTATAACTCATTAGTATTTACTATACATTTATGTTGTTGGCACGTTAATAAATAAAGTACAATAGTTACAACATTTTTTTTTTTTTTTGACACTTTTCATATATTTCTCTAACGATTCTTAAAAAATTTCTTAAGTCGTGACTCCAGATTTTTTTACTAAAGCGTTTAAGTAAATTACTATGCGATTTTTACGTAATAAACTGTTTTTATGTGAATTTTCAACTCAAACAATTCGTTTGAAGAAATTGGTCGATCCAAACATAATGGAACTTTGAATACAGATAGGTAGAACAAGATGTTTTAAATATTTTTTATCAAAAATATTGTTTTTTTTGTCAAACATAAAAACTTAAGATAGTTAAAGTATGGGATTACACTAGTCAAAGGCATTACATATCTAAATAACCATAATAGTTAAACATAAAGTTTGAGAAAAGTAATGACCAGATAAAAGTACTATTTGAAATTGAATTTGCTTCCAAAGTACAACAATTCTTAGAAATCATAAAGTGAATGAAAATTGAAAATGAGTGAATTTTAGATGAGAAAAATAGAAATGAAATATTTGTTGTCAACGATGAAGAAACGATAAACAATACTCACCCGAATGATATAAGGACGTTTTTTAGAAAACAAAAAATCGGTCTGTCGGCCGTTGCCGCTATACAAGAACGTTGAAAACTGCTAGTCTCCGATCTTCTCGGTTGACAGACGTTTATTGTACGGCGGCGCAGTGCATCCCAAAAAGTAAACCACCTCACTCGGCGGCTAGGCGGCGACTTAAATCACAGTTTGACCCAGGTAGTATGCATGCCACGGTGGCCGCACAGCCGTGGCGACGGGTTTTGCCATGAGATATGCGAGATCGAACCCTCAGCAACCTCCGCCGTTAACATAAAAACACACACGAATCGTAAAATAATGAACATTTTTCGCGTACGCCGTCAATCGTACACACACAAAAAAAAAATATAAGAACACACACATACACACACACACACAAGTCGTAAGTTCGAACCACTAGTTGGGCGCCACTTAGTCGTATTCGCCAATCGAATCGAAAGTATACAACACAAAAACAGATAATTTAAAGTAACACTTAAAATTTATATAAGCCGCCTACAGTAACCGAGTCACACGGTCACTACTCAAGCTCCTACAAAGCTTTGTCATATACGCCGATTACTTCAGCTTTTCCGGTCTCCTCTCTTTTTATAAATTAACTTAACCTTATTAAAAAATATTTTTGCTTGCGTGTATAAATATAAAATAACGCTTACATGCTAATTTGCGGTGTTTACTATTGTCTATTTCACAATTGTTTTCTTAAATACTATTTTCATCTATTTCAAAATTTGTTGTGTCTTATAAACTAAATTATAATTATTATTGCATAACACTGCAACGGTAAGATCGACTCTGCTCAGAGAAGAGTTATTTTTGAATAAAAAGTGAACCACTCAGTTTGTCCACCTACCGGGCTACCGACCGAAGTCGGATGCGATCATCGTCGCTGCAATGGTCGACGCCGCGAACGGCTGACCACCAGCATGTCTCACGCTTTGGTAGGTGGACGGATTTCATCATCGTGGTTGATGACGACTCCAGGTTTGCACCTGGAGGGGACAATGCATACTACAGAAATGATCCTGTGAAGTATGATCGTAATCTCCAGGTCGACGTCGGCCGGATCATATGCGATGTGCGCCCTGGCCGACCCGTGTGGCGCGATGGGCGGCACGCGCCCTCCGGACTTCTGCAGGACCCGACTGGACGGACCGTGGCGCGGCTCCGGGGACCGCGTGCGGCTCGTTTCGTGCCGGCGTCGCGTGACGTGACGCCGAAAATGCGTGCCGGACCCGCGGGGCCGTGTCGCCGGGGCACGCGGTCGTCCCGTCACAACGGCCACGCAGCCGCAGAGCCATCGTGCGTCGTTTGCGCGAACCATCGGCCGCCGTCGCCGTGGCCAGGGACCGTGGTTCGGGCCGTGACCGCTGCGGGCGCGAGGAGTTCCTCGTTTTTCGCACGACGTCCGTTTGTCCGCGGGTAAATCGCATTGTGGTTTTAACGCTCTGCGGACCCTTTCACCGGGCGACGAGACGATATTATTTTAATTATAATTAACTGTTGTTGTTTAGTGTTTATTGCACAGGCTTCGGCACGGATTTTGGAAATTTTAAGGGTCATATTACACTTTCATCAAACGTTTGAAACTTTATTGGAAATAAACGTAAAGAAATTGGTCAATTCCATAAAAATCTTATAATAATTAACTTAAATGCTTGTAAAAAAATCTCGTCTACTGATTTTTGAAATGTTTTCGCATAATTCGTGACATTTGATTAAGTTTGTCTTACCTATTTGCATGTTTTTAGATAGTAGTCAGTAGTCACCAATTCTTGTATTGCTTTTTTGCATTGAACAACAATTAGGTAAACTGTCACTTTCAAAGCATGATGAAATGGTAGATCGTAGAATAATTAATATTGATTAGATCGAGTTATTGATGATTGGTGTATTGAGTTTTAAAGAAAGGATAGATGCAGCCACAGAACTATCGTGCAAATGTTTACTAAAATTCATACTAGTCAATATCCAATTAAATCTTTAAAACATCTAAATGCACTTATAATTTAAATTGGTAAATAGGATTATCAAATTTAAAGCGAAAAATTACTTTTTTAAATATCATCATTAAGTATACTTCACTAAGTTATACATAGTAAAGTGTAGAAGTAACAGAATTAAGCCATTAAATATTTGATAATTCTTTGCATAGACTGATAAATAGAAGTTTAAAATAAATTGAAATTATTATATCGGTTTATGGACGTTTTTATTAAATTTCTATATATACGTATATCACCGTTATTTATGTAACCGTGCACCGAAAAAACCCTTTCAAGCGCCACTAGGTACCAGGAGACCATGTGCCGATCTCGATGCCACAGCGCTGAGACGAGTGGTTTTTAATATATTTTTTATTAATACTACGAACGCGGCACTTGATCCGTGCGGATGGTTCCCTCGGTGACAGCGAGGGTCGATTGAGGCAATCGCTGTCATATCCATACCATAGCTGTCAGGGAGAAAATTAAACACAAGTGTACAATTAAAGTATAAATTAAAATTCATATAAAGTAGGTACCTATAAAAATGCAAACCAGTTAATATGTTTACCGTATAAAACCAAAAATATGTTTTACCTGCATAACACCACCCCAGACTAAATGAGACTCAGGAAATCCAACGATCTAGAAGTATCCCCTAAAGACAGGTAATACAGAATTCATAATAGATAGTACAGAATATAAATACAGAATACATAACACATATTACAATATACGATTACATACGATTACAATCTCTGCATTTTAGACTTTCTTGTCTTCCTCCATACCATTCAATATCTCGGCCGGTACTTCAGGATCGTACATTTGTACATGAATTTTTTTTAACTGAACAATTAGAACATTAAATACTATTATTATTTCAAAACTCCTCGCGCCTAGAAAATGTATTGAGAAAAGAGAAAATGAACACTCAAAGTACCTTCTATGTGGAATTCCCGATCTTTAGATTTTGTGAAATGAAACTTAAGTTAAGACAAATTTAAGTGGACCAAAAAGAATATCCAGAAAAAAAATAAGCATTATCGTAAAATCAATACACCTCTCAGAATCAAAAAATTGTTTTATCGTTAAATCGATGAATTTATGTTATGTTTCACTGAAACGTCACATTCGAACGTTACCCCTCCACAAAATATCTTCATTCATCTAACTGACCACTGTAACCATTTGACGTATAGGGTGGTCCTTCTATCGTTCTACGCTTAATTTTATGGTTATTTAAAACACAATTTTTCTTTCAAAATTCGAAGACATAAAGAACACTAATCATAGACAACACTTTGGATTTTTATTATTTATTATATAGCTGATTTTTTAATTTGTATACTTTTCTTTATAATGACGACCTCTATTCGTTTTTACAAAATAAATTTAAAAAAATTAATGTTCTAAACACTCATAGATTCGGAGTGAAGCGAAAGATTATGATTTAATGATGATTATTCATTTTTTTTTTTTTCGAGATACTTTTTGCTCAACTTATATTTGTCCAAAAGTTTCATCCAGCAACTCTATGGATCGGAAATTTTATTTAGATGGTAGATTGATGGCATATTAAGCTCATATCTCAATAGTTTTTTTCAGGCTAGAGGAAAATGGAGCGAAAATGGCGAAACTAGTACTTTCGTCAATACTCCAAAAGTAATGTTACAAGAAACTTGAAATGTTCACCATATATTATTTATTATAGCGATTATATATATAACATTATACTATAGAAATATTAACATTATCATTACCTAAATTGCTTCGATGTCATTGATCAATTTATATTTATGTATATTTTTATTTAAATCTTTTTTATTATCAAAAAATTTCTTTCCATACCATCCACGAGTTTTTTTACGTACCACTAATGGTACGTGTACCACAGGTATAAGGGAATAAGGGAATCGCTGCATTATGCCATAAGTTTCAATTTTTATACTGCTTATGAACACAAATTACTATTTACACTTTAGTATAATATTATGAACGGTCCTGTATTACGCTCTAATATCAAAAAGATACCTTGTTTGCACACAAAACTACAAAAGTACCACTCGCTTGAAAACAGTTGACCTTAGAACTAATAAATGGTTGGCGTACACTTTGGCATCTTGATAATTATACTAACATTACCACGTAAGTATTTTTATTTTCATCACGTAGTATGGTCCATTTTTCTTCTCGCTTTATAGACTTTGGACTATTTTTTTGTGAAAATACGTTTTATAGGCGTGGCAAAAAATGTATTTGTTTTATTAGGTGTATAGAATATTTTAAATCGTCATGTAAAATACTTTTTTAAATACCTACTTTTTTTCTTTATATCAGCCGTCATTGATCTGCATTAATTTTATACATCAAAACGTTTTATATTTTATAATTTCGAAATCCATTTATCATTACTTGTAAATCCGTAAAATAGAACATCTGTTATAAAATTATAATGTACCTATGCGCTTTATATACTGTCGCGTCAGTCTAAACTGAAAAATGCTGTAATCCAACTATCGCACTGGTAGAAAGATTTACTAATAAATTAATATTTCTCATTTGATCATTTCAATTGTGAAACTACCTACGGAGAAAATCTAACCAATGTATATCTTTAGCGAGCCACGTGAGTTCTGAGTAGGTGAGTAGATGTCTACTACGCATCTCGTCGCGTTGAAAAGAAATTTTATTAAAATACATGTATCCAAATACCAAATATGTAACCAGTTTTTCAGTTATCGTTAATTTATAAATTAGTAGACCCAGCAAACACTGTTTTACAATACTAAGAAGTACATAAAATTATTTTCTCCGCTATAAGGAAACTCTTTGAATCATAATCAGGGCTCAGAACTTTATGCAATTGCATGTTTTTCAGGAAGCTGCATATTCAAAATCTGATTTGATACAAACTCGTTTCATGGTCCATACAATTGAAATACAAAAGTTTATGTTGCATATTTTTGCATAATTTAACTAAATTTATATGATTTCGCATATTAAAAGAATTTAAGCCTATTAATGCATATTTTATGCTTATAATTTATTATTAATAAATTTAACTATGTTGTACCTAGTATTAATTTCAGTTTTGTTTTCACTGGCCCAGTATTTAATTTTAAAATTTTCGAGAATAAAAATATGTTTATTTATACCAAGAGCTGTCACAGCACGTGTCATGCCACGGTATCGTTAAATGAGTTGGATCTCGTAATCTTAATGACCGGCCGTTGGTTGGATGGTCGATAACTGCTGGTATTTTAACATTTTTGTTAGAAAAATACATGAGAGATTTGTACATTTTTAAAAATTAAATGAATAAATATTAAAATATTTTTTTTTTCATAATTTTACTTTTATATGAATATTTACAATAAAAATAGTCAAGGAAAAATTACAAAAAACATTATTTTGTACCTGATTGAAAAATAATTTTTTTTTTCATAATTCTACTTTTACATGAATATTTACAATAAAAATAGTTGCATATTATTCTGCATATTTGAGTTTTTTTAGTGCATACATATGCACATATTTTATAGTTTTTTAGTGCATAAAGTTCCGAGCCCTGATCATAATATATCTTATATGTTTTCGTGTGTGCCTGTATGCCCAATGTATAAAAATAGTTCATAAGTACTGGGTAACCACGCAACGAATAATAAATATAAATTTAAATATATAGTTGATTGCCACTAGGCAACCATATAAGAAAAATTACTTACGAAAAATCTATCACAAAAAAAAATTGTATATAGCCCAAATTTTATAAATATATTAAAACCAAATTCGTGATTTATAATTTTCCAATGATATACAGTGGTCGCCGCTTAAAGTGTTCACGGGTTATAAGAATCAGCCACTTATAGTGATCAAAAATGCCAGGAACGGAACGAACAACCGTTATACGTGCATTTTTCGTCGCTTACAGTGTTCAGATTTTCGGTTATTGTGATTTGTGATCAGAAATAATCATGTCAGAAATATAAAATATAAAAATAATTTACAAAAACATTACCTAATAACATAATCTTATCTAATGTAACCCACGTAATGAGCGATACTTCATATCGTATATGTTTGAAACCGTTATTGTTTTCATAAGCACCGATATTTTCACACTTTATACGCAGTTTGTTTTCGTCCGTCGTTCAGTGTACTGTTTGTACAGTGTGTAGTGTACTGTTTGTATAGTGTATTAAGTGTATACTGTATTATGGCTAGTAGGAGTGCGCTTTCAATTAGTGAAAAAAAATGTATTCTAGCCGAATACGATAAACTTCCCGAGAAGACAAATCAGAGGTTAGCTGCACAAAAATTGAGCATTCCGCAATCTACATTGAACAAGTCATTGAAATCCCGTAACGAAATATGTGAGGGCTCCGAATCACTAAGTAGAAAACGTAAACGTGAGAGCAAAAGTAAGGCAACCGATGAAGCTCTTTTCATGTGGTTTATGCAAGCTAATGCTATGAATGCTCCTATAAATCGTAGCATATTAATGGTGAAAGCCAATGATTTGGCGAAAAATTCCCGACTTTTTTGAAAAAATCTAAGTTGGTTAAATCACGTATGTACATATATAATATGTACTATTTTTACATGTTGCAAAGTATATTTAATGCTGTGTACAAAATGAAGTGTTTAAAAAAATATTAAAAATATTAAAATATAATAAATAAAAAATAATAAATAGTATAATTTTAATATTTAATTATTTTTACGTTATTTTATATCTGTTTTTCGAGTCGCCGCTTATAGTGATTTCCGGTTATAGAGATCAAAGTATTCTTGAACGAATGTGATCACTATAAGTGGCGACCACTGTACATATATAATAATATATACACACGTCATACACATAACACGTTCATTCCCTTTTCACTCTTTTAGGACTTTTGGAGATGATAGGGGTAAAATTATTTCTTACCTCACTCCTACCATAATATAGATTATTTTAAGAAGTTATAAAGGCCGTCTAAACGTAAGCATATAGTGAGTTCCGGCGGTAATTCGTCACACATAATATGCATCAATATACGATGACACATAAATTGTAAAAAAAAAAAAAAACAACAGTGCGAACAAAATAAATGCGTTCAAACAGCTATTCTTACTCGATGAACCAAAACAATTCACAAATATATAGAATAAAGCTTTGTAAGACAATGCAAACAAATAATTGTTGTTTGAGCAGATTGGACCCGACATCGTTAGGCCGCCCAACAACGTAGTAGATACTATTGCGCCGGCTTACTTTTCGAGATATACTTCTTTAGACAAATAAAAAGCTCCTATTTTATATTTCGTCCAGATATAGATTTTTATTTATGTTGATTTTAACGTTTTTAAATTTGCATACCATCAAAACGCACGTCATTGTCTAACTATAATTTTCACTCAATTTTGAAAATTAGATATTTTCAAAATTATCCTTTTGTCAATCACTTGAATTTCTTCCCTAAATATCATCATCATCATCATCATCGAAATTTGAAATTACTGATCACCGCTCTTATCCGTCGACACCCTGATTCACACGATCACACACACACACACACACACACACACACACACACACACACACACACACACACACACACACACACACACACACACAAACATTCAACGATGTGAACGTTACTACTGTAAAATCAAAATTTGATTTAAACATAAAAGAAAACACTTTGTAGTGAGTATATTTATTGATGGTAAGAACAAATTCAGATCATAGAAACATGTATTTTAGGTAAAAGTTACCAAAATAAAATCGCAATACATTAGCATCTGCACTCTGCATAATACGTTGGCGTAATTCAAAACGAGCGGGTTGATTGTTATTGCGAACCGCTGAAGGTTACAAGTCGTATCGATAAAGTTTACAGATAATCTATAATCTATATTATTGATGCTATTATTATTTATTAATATTAATAATATATTTTTGTGATGATCGCAATTAGGCGTTTGGGTTTCGACGATAAAACCGGGTGCAGTCGTGTTACACAGAAGTCAATTAGTGATTACTAATGACCAATTAGCAACATTTACCGCCGTCGGTCCGACGAAAAGGCGCCCCACCATGCAGGTAGGTACGTGGCGGATCACGGGGTCACGTACGACACGAGATACGGACGGACCGCGCTCAGTCGTACCTAACCTAACCAACACACAGTGGGATGAAACTGATTTCTAGCTTGCAAAAATTAATAACTCTTAATATTCATGCTACGAAAAACATGAGATAAATCAAAACTTATAGTTTATAGGGATGTCGAATTCGAATTTCATTCAATTTATCAGTTTTGTAAATTTCCCCTTAATTAGGTGGTTTGTAGAGAGGTGATTTTTTAAAATTTCAATTTCTTATATTTTATATCAATTTACATGTTAAAAAAACTTCTGAACTTAAGTTTCGTAACGATTTTTTAATTAAATAATCAATTATCAATATAATAAATCAAGTATCAGATCCATCAATTTCGTCAATACTATCATCAGAATCTGACTCAATGAGAAGAGACTATATCTAGTGAGTAATAAAGAGACACATATGGTACTTATCACCGTTTCTACTCCGATAAAAATGATAAAATCAGACCAAAACACGGACGATGAAGCAATAACTTATCAGCAATAACTAATCAGCTCATTAACAGGTTTTATTATAGAAAATAGACATGTCACCAACATTTTTATAATAGCTCTGCAAATTCAGATAGGCTTATAAAGGCAAATGAATACTAGTTTATTTTAAATATAAGAACATCGCTTTGAAAACATAATACAGTAATCCCTCGTTATCCGTGAAGGTTATGTTCCAGCAAATCTGCGTGGATAACGAAACCACGGATAACGAAAGCATGAATCAATGTAAAAAGTGTGGTTAGGTTTAATTTTTTTTTAATTTTAAAAATTAATTATTAATCAATTAATATTTTTTTAATTCATACAACTAATTTATTTGTTATCTATTATTATTATTATTTTTATTATTATTATCTATTATAATTATTGAACTGAGCAGAACTTTTTTTTGGGTCTGGTCTTCTATTATATAATATTTAAGACTTTTTCAGTTTTCTCCGCTATAACATCATGCGTGATAAAACAAGTTTTATTGGAAATAGGAGCACTTTCCATAATACTGCGTCGTATTTTTTCTTCATTGTTACGTATTTTTCGAAACACTAGACTCATTCATTTTGTACGTTCTAGAAAGTGACGCTACAGTATCACCACTTTTTAATTTGTCCGAAATTCCAATTTTTTGAACGAGTGATTTCTTCTTATTTTTATTGCCATTTTTCATTGAGTAGCCATTTAAAAATATTTTCACTACTAAATTTATTAAACACTGCTGTACACGTGTCACGCACAAATATCACCTTACAACTAAGCAATTGACGATTATTAACCGTGCATGTGTAGGCTACCTTTTGTGGTTTATCTGCAATAAGTATAAGTATGTGTAATGTATATGTGTTATACCTATAGCGATATACCAACAATTATATACAATTGTCAAAAATGAATTTCTTCAGTATTTGTGTAATAACGGTAAAACGTTATTGCAATCGCAATCGCATTAATAATATGTTATCGTGGATCCAACCGCGGATAAAAAAAAACGCGGATAACTAGGGATTACTGTATGCCTGGTTGCGGTAATATAAATTAATTTTAATTGGCAGCTTATTAAACATTTAATATATAATATTTTATTAAATTTCATTGTTTTTATCTTAGAAAAAAAAATATTTATCATAATTATTGGAGAAATATATGTAGTAAATATGTGCATTGAAATTGATTGCAGTGATCTATAGACTATAGTTACAAAAACAAACGCCAAATTTTTATCTCATCAAACTAAATAGTTATTGATTTTATGTTATTTCTTATAGTTAATATTACAAAAGTCATGAATATGTTACCAAAATTTATTACTAATGTAGTAAGTATACTACAAATTTTGTAAGCGAAAATATATAAAACGATCGAATTTTTGGAATCATTCCAAAATTTTCACTTTTTGCAAGATATAGACACATCGATTTCATTCCACTGTGCTTCGTGCCGGCGCACACGCACGCGCATACCGGGCACGACGACGATGTTCACTACTGGGGGAGATCCTGATCTGCCGCCGCCGCCGCCGCCGCCGGAACGTGTTCTCGCCGAGCACACACCGTTGTCCGACAGAGCGCGGCGTCGTTCCGTCTGGACGACCGGTAGTGATGTCGCCGAGCCGGGTTTTCGCCCGAAAATGGCGAGAAATTAAGTAATAAAAAAATTATAAAAATATTATTTGATTCACGGAAAACACGCCGACGATTATCTTACGAGACGGGTACATGACGACGCCCGCCCGAGTGACCGAGACTCGCGGGGTCGCTATGTCCTGGACGATGGCCGTCCGGGGCCCGGGGGGGGGACAGCGTTATCACCGTGAGGTCGTCGTAGTCGTGTGCGAAACGCTGTGAAAAAAAAAAAAACGCGACGTCGTGAAAATGGCGACGTCGCTTTATCAGCATCCGTTCCCCCCGACGTCCGCCGTCCGTCCGCGCGATCGATCGTCTCTGCACAGTCGTGCGACGGCGACCCCAATCGACGAGGTCCGCGGTCACAGATCCGTCACAGCGGTCGCAGATCCATCACAACCGCCGCCGCCGCGGCCGTCGTCGTCGTCATGGCCGTGCTGCTGGGCCACGTCGTCGAGACGGACCTGGAGACGGGCGCCAGGCTGTGCCGCGAGGCCGTGCGCGCCGTGCTCGCGGTGGTGGCCAATGACGGCCGCGAATGGCTGCGCGTTAGGCGAACGTGCGGCTTCGGCGCGTACGACCTGGCCGACGTGGACGGCGTCTGGCGGTCGGCGGACGCGGCCGGCCGCGCGGCGTTCCGGTTCGTCCGCCCGCGCCGCCAGGTGATCGTCCAGGCCGACGCGGAAACCGCCGGCGGCCTGGCCGAGTTCCTGCGCGCCGTCCGCGCCGCGGCCCGCCGCCGCGGTGCCGTGCTGGACGACGGGTACCGGCCACCGGTCTTCGACTACGTGTCCGCCGGCCGCTACGACCGCGTGCCCGGCGTCGACCTCGGATGTCGCCTGAACGCGCTGGTGCTGGAGAACGTGGACGCCACCGCGCTCGGCGCCCAGATCGGCCGGCTGCCCGTGTCCTACGTGAACCTGTCGGGCAGCAAGCTGGACACGAGCGACCGCACCGCCAACTGGGACTGGATGTGTTCGGACACCATCGGCGCCACGCTCACCTCGCTGGTCATCAACTCCGTCGGCCTGCGGACGGTGCCGTTCGAGATCATGTTCCTCAAACGGCTGGGCGTCCTGTCGCTGGCCTCCAACGAGCTGGTGAGTCGGACCGTTACCGTACCTAGGTTAGGTTACGTACACGGTCTCCTGAACAATACATTTGTCACCTTCGTGGTGTGACGGCTTCAACCCCCGGGTCTTATGTCGAAACCTCCTCGTGAGGAGTTTAGTGTCACCCGACGCATGCCATGACTGCGTCGATCGATGAATTAATGGACACCGTTATTTATTTATGTATATATGTATATTGAGCTTTTGACATCACAACATATGTCCTTGCCTAGTTAGATTTCAAAACCCTTCAGAACTTTACTCTGTGAAACAATGTCCTGCTCTTGCCTTTCCACGTACAAATCTTTTAAATATATTACAATCAATGTCTTAATGCTCACAGCGATAGTTATAACATAGCCGAATAAACCGCTGTTTTTTGTAACTTCAAAATTGATGAAATAGCACTGCTATTGAATATAAACGCTTACAGAAATTAATTATGCTTTTTGATGTTTAACGTTCTTTCATAAAGCACCTACTCAACTATTATGAAATTAATTATGTTGTTCATTCTTAATGAGAACAAAGTTCACTATACATATATGATATATATTAATAGTACCTATCTAATCAGTAGGAGTATAATCTCTTTCAATTTTAATTTGAAAACAAAACCTCACTAAACTCTTTATCTTTAATGTAATATTCATATTACATATTATTACATATTACGTATTATTCAATGTTTTATTTTCACCAGAGATAATTGTACAAAGATTTCATTAATTGACAAATAAGTTTAACTTTGGGTTGGATAATGAGTCTCACTTTGTTTTGGTTTGTGAATTATATAAATTAAAATTAACCTATTATTTGTTATTAAGAAATAACATCAAAAATATTTTCATTTATATATTTGAATGTATTATTAAATTGTTTTAATTTTTACAATAATTAGGTACAAATCTAATTTTTGTTTTTATTTTTTCAGACTCATTTACCTCATTTTCTTGGTGATCTTAAGGAGCTCGATTGCTTATTCATTGATGATAACAAGTTATCATATTTACCAATATGTTTAAAAGACAAGACATTCAAACATCTCAATGTTTCCAAGAATCGGCTGGAAGACTTTGCGGTAGAACTTCATAAAAAAAAAAATAAAAAAAATTTAAAAACAAAGCGACCACCAAAACACCGGGTTTCTATAAGTTTATTTAATTTGTCATTATACTCTGTAATTGATAATTGTATCAAATTTAGGAGACAAAATCTATGTCGGTCAATATGCCATTATTTCAATATGATTTATCGTTGTCCAGATTGTAACCATCTTATGATTCCTGATTTCACTACCAAATTTTATGAATTTGGCTATGCCTCAACTATAAATTTCATTCAAAGCTCTGTTATACCATGGCAATGTTTTCAGTGTAATTACTCTGAATGCAGTAGTTATATCAATTATTTTCAAAACTTATACTAATTTCTTTTGGTCAATTTTAATCTTAATATTGTCTGTACATATTTATACCCTGTTCAATGTAGAATAATCAATTTCAATTATATTCCTGTCATAATCCAAATTAGTATGCAAAATTTAGTGTGAAAAAAACCTTTTTGATATCAACCATCATCGCCATGCTAGTAGTATTGTTATTATAAAGTATTCCCTAAATTGTCGTTTATAATATGTAACTCACTAATTTTACTTTCAATCAACATTTCTGATAAATTACAATTTGAGAACTAAAGAGTTCTATTGTTTTATTAAATAATGAGGCAACGGCTTTATAAAATAGTTTATCTCGCTTTTTCTGATTGTTATGTAAGATAGGGTGTAAGATTTTATTTTATTCTAATACTAGATTATTATTAAATACAGTGTGTGTTATTAGATTTATAATTTTTATTGGTAGTTGCACATTGTAGAAATTTAATAATTGATGTTGTATGAAAATTTTATGTTATTTTTATTGGTAGTTGCACATTGTAGAAATTTAAAAATTTATGTTGTATGAAAATTGTATGTTAATATTTTTGACCACATGACTAAATTAAAATAAATTTAGTTTATAATGCACCATTTATACAAATTCTGAATCATGACCAAGTAATTTTAAATTATTTGTGTTATTCACTTTGTCATTTTATTTTGTACCATATTTATATTTGTACAGCATTGTAAATTGATTGTATGCTGTACTTATTCCCCATTGGAGTTTAAAAAAGTAAATACATAAACAAATATAAAAAATATTTGTGAAATAAATTTACAACATTTTCATTTAAAAAATATTCATAATTCAATACAGTGTTTTACTCTTATGTTAATTAGCATTAAACACAATATTTTAATTCATGTTAAATTTGATAAGTTTTTTTTGTGAATTCTAAGTTAATTATGTACTAAATACTCATGTTACTTAAAATATTTGTAACATCAATGTACCATTACTCTGAAATAAATGTTGCTTTATTTACTATATTAAGATTTGTTACCCATTTTTAATTTATTTTATAACCATGTTTATATGCACTGGGTATTAGCTAACAAACCAAGGAATAAAAAGACACAGAACTAGCTTAATTTAAAGATGTTATACTTAAGAAAAATAGTTTCATTTTCAATCACCTTAAACGAAATATGAGTAAAAGCAATGTCAGTGACCATTAGGTATGCATTTACATATATATCTCTGATACAGAATGATTTTGTCTACATTTTGGTGCAATAACTAAGTATATCCATTCTTTAGATAGAAAAATGTATACATTATGCGTTGATTCATTTGATTTTACTTATTTATCCACCTGAATAAATTATTATAAAACTTTTACAATTTGTTTAAAAACTTATTAAGTCAGATATACGCTAGGATATTTGATGGACAATAAAGTTATGAATTTCTTTTATCTTTTATATCATAATGATTTTGATAATTATAGCAACTTTAAAAATTTAAAATTTTTTCCAGTTATGTGTAAATCTACCAGTGACTCACTCAAGAAAAATTAGAACTAGTGAAAATCTATTTCTAATACATGGAATACACACTCAATAATTTTTATCATAGTGGAACCTCTAACCTTTATTTAACAGACTTGACGAATCCTAAATATTTTGAATATTTCAACAAACAACGTTATAAAATATATGTTTTTATGCTACATATTTACACTTTTGTACTTACATGATGACTAGCTGTATTCTTTAAGTCATGCTTTTGAAAAAAATGTGTAGGTATTGATTATTCATATTATTTACATACTCATCTTACATAACCATAACCAGTATCAAAACTATGTGTAAATAATTACTACTTTGTTTAATTAATGTGGTATATTTCTTAATGTTTTGTGATGTAAAGTGGTATTAATTTTTTTGTTTTCTTTTTTTTGTATGGGTAACCTTTATTTTAAATTGCATATCAACAAAACTAATATTTACGTTTTAAGATCAACTGTTTATTAATTATTACTTATAACTTAACATTATAAACCTTTTAATATTCTATTGTATTATTGTATAAATTAAGAAACAGAAAAATAATAACCATGATATAATTATTGTAAACTTTCAAACGTAAAAGATAAAATTATTACATTTTATTACAACTTTTGATTTCACTAAACAACCTGACACAAATATAATATGTGTTAATAGAAATTAATGTTCATTTGAATGTGCTGAAGTTTATCAAATGAAATGTCAATTGAACCACCAATAAAACACTTTTTGCTTTTATCATTGGTTATAGAGTAGTCTGTTATTATTATTATTATTAATTTATTTTTATTTTTTTTATTGATTTAGAAAATTACAATCAGTGAAACATTACACTATAAGCAATTTCGATTAAAAGTTCAACAGTGACATGAAAACATGAATAGGAAGTGGCCCACTGGCCACACCTACAATATTACTTAATATTTGTTATTTATAGTTTTTTTTTTTTTGTAACCCACAGTACAATAACACACGATCGAGTAGGTTACTGGGCAAGTCCCTGTTAAGGCGTTGGGTGATTGTTTGGATTTGTTGTAGTGGACATCTGATAAATTAGTAGATTAGGGTGATCTTTTAGTTTGTTGAGGAAATTTTTTAGGTTAGTTGCTAGTTCTTTGATAGTTGGTAGTTGAAGGTCTTTATGAAGATTTTGATTTGCTAAGTACTAGGGAGCATTTGTGATGATTTTCAGAGCTATTGATTGGAAGGATTGTAATGGTCTAATGTTCGATGGTTTGGTAGGTCCCCATATTTGTATCCCGTTCGACCAAACTGATCTGATTAAGCTTTTGTATATGAGCATTTTATTTGCTAGGCTGATTTTAGATATGAGGATGGGACGTAGTAAATGTAGCCGGATGTTTGCTTGTTAACATTTGGATTTTGTGTGGTGTGACCATGTCAATCTTTTGTCTAAAGTTATGCCCAGGTACTTTGTCGAAGGTTGGATAAGGATAAATGTTCCATTTAGAGTAAGAGGAGGAATTTCGTTACGTCTTAGTGTGAAATTAACTTGTACCGATTTAGTCTTATTAATTTTTATTCTCCAATTGTTGGCCCAGTTATTTATGAGATTTAAGTGTAATTGTATATAATCAGAAGCTACATTTGCATCAGATCTCGAAGCTCGGATTGCCGTATCATCGGCGTAAGTTGCAAGAACAGTATTGTTAGTTGATGGAATGTCCGAGGTGTAGACGTTATAGAGTAGGGGCAATAAATCACTTCCTTGAGGGAGTCTATTCTATAATTAATGTGTTTAGTAGGACATTTTTTACATTTGGTTATGAGTGGGATACATACATTGTATTCCATTATTATTTCAATTTAAAAAGTTATGGCATTTACAAAAATATTTCACATGAAATTCAGTTATCACTGCGGAGTTATTAATATTATGTATTTATGATCTATTTATTAACTGGGACGTTTCAAAATAATAAGCACTAAAAATACTTATTGATATGTAGGTAATCCAAAAAATAACCTCAATTAGTTTTAGTTTATACCCTTGAGTTGCGGACTCTGTCCATGTTCAATTATGTCAAATGCCATAAATCAGCACGCACCATTAGATATATTCATTGGAAAATAGTATGAAGACCATATATTACAGCCATGACCAAATATGAAAACAAATATGACCTGAAAACACTGCAATATTAGAACAAATAGTATAGAAATACTAGTAACCGATCATGAGCGTAGTATATAATTTTTTTAGGCAGCTATGTCTCTCAAAGTGGACAAAACATACTCAAATAAAGTCTAATTGATGAATTACTTATAAAACTGGATTGGCAAGAGCCGGCGAGGATAATAGATTCCACTGTATCGATCAGGACACTTGTTAATAATTCCAGAATCCGCATTAAACCACAATTCACTATTATTATAACATATTACTCATGAACTTAGTCAGTTTCACAGTTATTTTAGTATAAATTAAATAAACTTGTCATAAATCAGAAAGAGTATTATTATTTTCGATTCATCTTACTCTCTAAGCAAGCTATTATTAGACCAGGCAAATTGGTGGCAATCACTATAATAAGTACCCTTAGGTATTATTTATTAACTGATTTAAAAGGTAATTATGTTAAAACCAAATGTTCTTAAATGATTATTTTTTGAAACTTTTCTTAATCATATCTTTGCTCAAAAGTGGTTTTAAATAGGATCATATCATTGACTTGTTCAACTCTTAATTTAATCTTATAAACAAAATTTTGGCACGTTAACTTTAAAATAGCCGCTTTTCTTAGTGTATAATTGATCGCTCCAACTGTTTTGGTATTCATACTCCAATATTTAGTATAATAATATTTAGTATAACTTAGAAATGTATTAAATGGAGATAAAAAAAGGCAGTTATTAATTAATTAATGTTTAATACTAAATCAAAAAGCAATGACAAATTATTTCTTTCAAAAACAAATTTTAAATAATAGGTTCAATTAAAAATTTAAATACTAGGTAATTGGGTATAATAAAATGAAAGTGTTTAAGTATTATTTTAAACATAATATACACTAGACAAAATATTAGGTATCTAAGGTATGATCTATGAGTTTGTTTTAAGTATTTTCCAAGAAATAAGATTTATATTCCTTTCAGATTCTGAGTGCAAACAGTAAAATATAAAATTTAAAAACTACATAGGTGTATTGAGTCCCCAATAGTTGATTTTGTGAAGCATTCCACTTTAAATTAAACAATGTATTATCGAGAGTCATCTAATTATCAACTTTATTGATGTTTTCAAAGATATTCAGTCTGTAACATACATAAAAATAAGAAGTAATGAACAAAGAAAATCCCATCAAATTGTAAAAAACGAAAATTCTATCCGAGGAGGATTGATTGAACATAATAATAAATTATTGACAAGATTCAAATACCTCAAAGCTCAAAATCGTTTCATTTAAATTTTTATTTATCAAAATACATAAAATACTTTTATAATTTTTCTATTTTTATATAAATGATTGATGAATAATTGAATAATTGACCAACAAATTGATTGAATTACTTATTATAAAAATTAATAATATCTACAAATTAAAAATAAAACCAAATTTGTGGCAGACTAACAGCCAATCTTGGTGTCTTCTGGGTAATGCTAATATACCAAATAATGGACACAATTAACTAAGTGTTAAATTACAATAGGAAAGCAGTTCATTTAGTATTAAATTACAACAGGGGTGTAATTCACCTAATTTTTAAATTATGGGATCCGATTCGCCTAACGCCTAAAAAATTAATTTACGATATGAATACTACATATTTTAAATTCATGTAACAAATGTATTTAAATTTGAAACTTGAGGTAGCTGTTTACAATATTAACAATAACTTAATTAAAATACCCATGTTTTATTTTGATTATAATGTGTTTAATTATAAATTATATTATAGACAGATGGTACATACAAAATAAAATTCTTTTTAGAAGTAATAAAAACAAGTTTGAAGTTTGAGAAAAACTGCAACAGATTCAATTGAACTTGGTAAATGGGACAGAAGACCGGTACATCTATTTGTAATATATCAATGATTATTGAAACCTAAAAAAATATTATATGATTTATAAATTGAGACAGACAGTAACATAGTATAAAAAAAATAATAACAATAATTATTAAATAATTATAACAATTCTACTTACACATTGTTGCTAACAATTCAATTTATCTATTCATTGAACATTGTAGTTCTTTTCATTTGTATTCATCATTGATGCACATTTTATAATAATTTCCAGCATACATTTTACCATTCATATTGATATTATTGTTTTATCCTGAAAAAATTAATTATTTAAATATAGCAAAAGTAATGGTGACAATTTCAAAAATCTTAATATAATATAATATTACAAATTGTTTACAAAATTCAAGGAATCTGAAAAAATTGTCAATATTATCAGTAGTCAACCAAAAGAAAAGTTAAAAACCTATATTAACAACTTGCATTTTGATATTTTTTTTACTAATTGAATTAATGCCTGGTGGCTCAAGTACAGATATATTATAAAAATTAATAATATAAACTTATAATGAACGAGTTTAAAGAAAAGGTTGTACAAGTTAGTTCATATTGCCTGAACCCTTAAAAAACTCGAATAAATAATCAAAACCATAAACCTATAGACCCTTACATAGGGGGGTCCCAGAATTTTACTTCAGGTGCAGCACTTTTAATTTACACATACTTACTTTCTTATACCACTCAAACATATAAATGTATAGTACATATATATATATTTAAAAAAAAATATATATACAAATTTTATTCAATTTTCCTACTCGGAATTTTGTTTTATTTAATTTATTTTAAACAGTTAATTCATTAAATTGCAATAATTATTAGTTATAAGACCATTTGGCATGTTGTGTCATTTATTTAATTTTAATTTTAAATTCTTGAATTTAAATTTTTGAATTTTAAATTCTTCGATGACCTCGTCAATATCCACATTGTATATATATATATATATATATATATATATATATATATATATATATATATATATATATATATATATATATATATATACTCATAATGATGAATAATTTAATAAATAAATTAGTTTAATTTAATATGAATAACAACAATATTTTAAAAGCTAACGATCTAAACATTATAACACTGAACTGAGATAGATAATAAGTCCATCGTAAAACTATTGATTGAATAATCATGTTATCATAGAGTTCGATGAGTAAAATCATTGCATATTATCATAGATATAATATAAAATTAACAGAAAAATTCTAACTGAAATTAACCAAAATATTATGTATTCTATGCACTCAACAACTGTATGCCAAGCGACAGTAGTACCATGGATAACATTTAACGCTGTTTTGAGGTAATTGGCTTAAAATATTTTCATTTCACACGTTTGAAAAATAACACTTACATTACCTTACTTTACTCCACTGTGTATAGTGTAATGAATTATGATAAACAATAAAAAAATGTGGTGGTTGAAATGTAAGATGCAGCACAGGCTGCAGAGGCTGCACCCGTAGGACCGCCTATGGACCCCAATTGAATTTGATGATGTATAGCAGCGGTTCTTAACCTGTGGTCCGCGGCCCCCTGGGGGTCCGCCAAACTTATGTAAGGGATCCGCGGAAGTCTTAACACCTAACATAAGTCAATATGTGACATGATTGCATTATTGCAATATTTTAGTATTATTTTTTTTTTTCATATAGAAGAATAAAATATATCTCATATTGAAATTGATATTCATCAAATAAATGAATCAATGCATCATTAGAAGAAGACAGGCTTGTAGACATTTCTACAGATACTAATTTAAAAATTCACTTCAATCAAGTCATTAGACAATTGTTGGTTGCATGTTCAAAAGGAATAATTCAGAATTTATCGAGTAAAGCTCTGAAAATTTTAATCCCATCCCCACAACTTATTTATGTGAAAAAGCCTTCTCTGCTCTTATTTATATTAAGAATAAGTTTCGAAACAGAATAGAAAACGTCGAATTTGAACTACGATTAAAGTTTTAAGTATTTATCCCGATGTTCAAAAACTCGTAACTGAAATGCAACATCAGCCATTGCATTCAGACTTAATAATTAAGTAAATAAAAGTAAAATTTATTAAAATAATATATATATATATATATATATATATATATATATATATATATATATACAGTGGATTCCGCTTAATGTGGGCACCGGTTAATATGGGCATCCGCTTATTGTGGGCAAACAGATCTGGTCCCAATACAAATGTATATTAAAAATGTTAAATCTAACCACGTAATATGGGCACTCGATTCGGTTAATGTGGGCAATTTTATTTTATCATAGTGTTAGAATATACGCATATGTATTTAAAAATGACTATTTTAATCGGGTTTCGTCGTGTCTATGAGATTGTGTTTATCGAAAATAATAAAAATCATCATGCCATTTAAACCATATAACATATTATATAACATTTAATTTATACAGTAATTATTTCACATTTTTTTCAATTAAATAAAATAAATATAAAAGTAAAATAAAAATAAAAGCTTTTTTATATTATAATTTTTTAACTAATTTCGGTTTTTATGGGCAAACAGGGCTGGTCCCATTGTGCCCACATTAAACGGAATCCACTGTATATATATATATATATATATATATTACATTTTGTTTAAATTAAAATGTTTAATGATGTTAATTGTTAAAGTTTAAAATGAAAAATTAAGTTTAATAAAATAATATAGATGTGTATATTATTTTGTTATTCTACTTCTATAATTTGTAATTTAAAATAGTTATTATAATTTTGGTTATGATAACATGAGATGTTTTGTAAAAAGGTATTCAACAAAAAATTGGTAGCGGGTCCGCGATTTCTAAAAATCTTTCATTGGGGGCCCATGTTCTACAAAAGGTTAAGAACCGCTGATGTATAACATTTCTGATTCCAT